>CM074916.1:28095215-28104572 GCA_037576815.1 Pangasius larnaudii
TTTTATCTACAGTAT
Organism: Pangasius larnaudii; assembly: GCA_037576815.1. Lineage (NCBI taxonomy): Eukaryota > Metazoa > Chordata > Actinopteri > Siluriformes > Pangasiidae > Pangasius > Pangasius larnaudii. The sequence goes on from CM074916.1 coordinate 28,095,231, forward strand.
TTCCATATATGGACATAAAGAGGCAGTTCCAAAAATGGTATCTCTATATATGGACTTATAGATGCATTTTCATTTATGGAATCAACACTCCCACTCCATATGGACTTAAAGACTCACCCATATTTTGTTGGAAGTTAGTCAGAAAAGTGTTTAAAAAAAAAAGAAAAAAAAGGGATAACAGAATGATAAATGAAAGCGACAAGGTGGAAAGCGAAGTATCAATGCTGTGGCAGTGTTCTCAGATCAGTAACTACATCCACAGACCTGAAACACACGTGTGTTGGCTGTGGATTGCTCTCTTTCCTGTAGTGTTCTTGGATCCCAGAGTCCTTATTGGACAGCCCCTCATTCCCCAGCATGCCCTGCTGGCTCATACTGGCTGCTTAGTAGCATAAGTAATGTATTTAGTCAAATCTTATGTTACTGAGCCCTTGCAGTGGGAGCAGCTGATAGAAACAACATGACTTAATTCATGTGACATCATATAAGGGGGTGTGGTCAGCATCAAACAGGAAGCTGACCCCAGAAATCTGGAGGGAAGAAAAACAATGACATGCTCTTTGGCTATTTTTTTTGTTTCATAAGGTTATAAAATTGTGAGTAATTGGTTTTGCACGTAATTATGATGTGAATATACATAGATGTACTAGCATAAGAAAATAAGCTTAATGTTCAATTGTGAGTTCAAATTTAACTTCAAATCATGTACAGATGTTTATAATTTAACATAAATTACTAAACATGGCTCCGGTTAATTGTGACAGTTTTAAAGTACAGTAAGTGGAGAGGGGTGAAGGGATGTAATGGATGCACGAAGAAACGAATGAAACACTCATCTGTGGTTAAATGAGGCACTGATGGAGGCATTCTGTGTGCATTAAATGCTGTTTTTATGGAGAATCTTATAAAGTAGACTGAGAAATATAGAGGGTTGCTCAGGCCTACTACTGAGTGTGTAGAGACATTTACTTAGTGTCATGTTTTCCTATCATGTTAGAGATGATGCCGATGTTTATCTTTTGTTTAAATCGTGTGTTTTGCTGCTACTAATAGAAATAAATGATAAAACGTTACACACCTTTTAGCTGTGGTTTTCTACTTTTTTGCTTAATCTATTTCTACTGAATTTTAGAAAATATTGGTTGAGAATTTGGAAAATGTATTAAAACGCATGAATATTTTAATAATAAGTCCTGTTATTGATGTTATTGTACTAATAAGTGAATTATTGAATGTTACTCAGGCCAGCATCTAAATATTTAATCAACTTTACTGTGTTCATACAATATTAGAATATGTTAATGATTTTTCTTTTAAATCCTGTTATTTAAATGTGATTGATTGATTGATTGATGCCTGAATAATTGTGCTGCCAACAAATAATGTTTAAACATTCAATTATACAGGGACTCCAAATTATTTTTTTTAAAAAAGTCTAAAAACGTGTTAATTGATAAATATTCACTCCACTTTCTTTTAGAAATCTAAATCAGGACCAGTTTTTGATTTCCGAGAACTCACACTAAATATGTTAAACAGAGGGTACACCTGCGTTCATTTTAAATCCACATGTGTCCAGCTGTATGCTTGCACAATAAATATTCATCCAACTCTGGGACGTTTACAGCTTAAACAGCAGATCTGATCAGTTCTGCTTTCATGAAGACCAAGGAGCTGTGAAGACCTGTGAAGCTTTCAAGAGGAAGCTGTTAGGCAGAAAAAAAGAAGCAGGAGAAAGTTCGAAAAAAGATCAACAATGCGTTGAACCTTCCTAGGAGCACTATAATATCCGTTATAACAAAGTAGAAAATATATGGCACAAACCCGACAGTATCAAGATCAGGCCAGACTGAGTGCTTGGACAAGACAGGCAATTGTCTGAGAAGTGTCTGAGAGTTCAGCTACAACACTGAAGGAGGGACGGAGCTCAGGGCTGAAACAGGAGAACCGGTACAGACCTCAACAACATCATCAGCTCTTCCCGGGTCCAGCCTTTATGGGAGAATGGCCAGAAGGAAGCAACCTCTGAGAAAGGCTAGAAACTCTGAGAGCTTTTAGGAAAAAATGGTCTGGTGAGACTAAAGTGGAGCCATTTGGTCTAAAAGCAAAGCATAATGTATTGGTGGAGACCAAATATAGCCCAACACCCAGGTAACACCATTCCTCATTAAAAAACATCTGAAAGAAACATTCTAATTTTGGAAAAAATTATGCACTACAATTCGTTTAAAAAAACTGCACATGTAAACTGCTGTCTATATAAAAGGATAAATATACGGTCTATATAAATTATTGACCATAAACCACTTTATAAATTTGGATTTATAAAGGACAAATTTATATAAGGACCAAATTGTATTGTATGCTAATGCAGGTGGCTAAGTTGCTTAAATATTAGCAGAGCTAGCGCTATACATTAGTGCTAATTTACACAGACATTTAGCTAATGCTGCTCTTGGGCCACTTTTAAGGTAAGGCGTTGTACATAATTAATAATTCATGGTTTTGGTTTTGAAAAACATGGGTATTAAAATTTACTTTAAAGACAAGATATTGTCTAGTGGCAAGGAAAATGGCGGTGAGAAAACTGGAGGTGAGGAAAAAGGCAGTGAAGAAATGACGGTGAGGAAAATGGAGGAAAGCAAAATGGCGGAAAGAAAAATGGTGGTAAGGAAAGTGGCGGTGAGGAAAATACAGCAAAGAAAATGGTGGTAGCACAAATATCTTCAGAATTCTTGAATTGTTCTTCACCTCTCAGATGTCTCCTCAGAAAAGAAGAAAATTCACGGTGTGTGGATCTTCTCCCGATCTTCTCCTTTGCTGGTGGAGATATTCGAAGCAGGACATCTGTGGTGATCAGTCTGACATTTTCCTCTTCTTGCATTCCTTGAGGTAGGAGAACATCCTCTTCTCCTGTACAAACTCAAACTCAGCATTTAAAACTTGAAATACAGAAACAGCACTCAACAAGTTCAGCAGTCAGGCTTTCCACGCAGATCTCATCCAGATCTCCAGATGATCTCTCAGGCTAACACTTATGCTATGTAAACCTAAACATTCCCTTCTTTCCCTTCCTGTACTTGTTTATGTGGAAACTGCTGCCCTGGCTGATGGTTTTTGGAGCTGACTGATTACTGGCTTTGATTAATAGTCTGATCATTGGATCGAAGTCGTCAACGTCTCTAACTGATGATGTTTTTTCCACTGAATGGTGCGGCATCTTACAGCTCTGGTAACAATCCCTAACTAATCCTAATCCCCGGACTGGAGTACCATGCTGTGCCGCATGCATACTATTTTTAACTATTTTAGGAAAGAGAGCATGTCACCTTATTTTTTTAAGGTCTGCTCAAACCTTTTTGCCGTGTCTTCATGGTGGTCATGGTAGCTCTTCAGTGCTTTGAGCTCTTGCTTTGACGTATTGCTTGTTGTCGGTTTGGGCTTTATCTTGGATCCACAGAGTACTGCTTTATATGCAGCAAGTTTTACTGCGGCTTTCAGATGAACTCAGAGGCACGTCAAGGCTGCTCGTGCTTCTGGAAGTACCTGATTCCAGCCTCACGCCCTTTTCCAGAGAAAGTCAACTCTGAAAGTCCTGTCTTTTATCTGTGCTATATAAATAAAGGTGACTTGACTAATTAATCAATAGATTGATTTTTTTTCCCTTCAAAATGCCAGAAAGACGGATGTCCTAGGAGCCTAGTTAAAGTGAAGATATTAGTAGAGCCGTACCTCGCCTGTTCTCTGTGTTCTGTGTATTGAAACTGATGATGACTTCAGCTGGGTGCCGCTTATAGCTGGCTCACCGATGACGTAAACATCCCAATGGAGCACAACACACTCCCTGCACATAATGCTTTCTTTTAATGAACCAAAAAAAAAAGTGAAAAATCTTCTCTGAGGTGCATGTAGGGGTGAAAACGTGCTCATAAATCTCTCCCTCAAAACCCGGACACAGACAAAGGTGAAACAAATCTTTCCCAACTCCAACAAATCACCTGAGCATGAAGAACACAGAGTCGGCGCTAAGTAAATGATTACTGTATATAATTATACATAGTAATGTGATCCTGATGGGTTTATCTTGTTTCTCACCACGGCCAATAAATTATAAGGGACTTCCAAGTGAACTTAAAGTCCAGACGATGCTCAGAAACCGCACTGAAAGTTGTTATTAATGGTCAGGTTCGACCTATTAACTTTATTCTAACCTTATGATCTTCGTCTAACTGAATCAGGCAGAGAAACTTCATCACTAGACTTGATGTTAAATTCACAAATTATTGAAAAACTCCTGAAGTCATAAACTTGAAGTATTTTAGTTATGTCCCTGCTCATAACGTCGCCAGATATTAATCCTGTGGTGTTAAAATTGCTTTTGCTCTGTGATTAAACCCAGACTGTGAAATGAGCGGTGTCTGACAGCACACACACACACACACACACACACACACACACACCTCTTCTTTTACAGCATGGAAAGCCAAAGAGGACCAAAATGAAACACTCTTTGCCAATATTGTGTTGATTCAAGTCAAGTCCACTTGCGACAGTTTGTTTCTTGCAGTAAATTTAAAAGTACAACAACTTTTTTTTATTCATTTAATATTTTATTATTAGGACTAAATTAACCATATGGTTTGATTATTGGTTTGGACTTGTGGGTGGAGCCAAACTCAAAGCAACTCAGCAGTCTACCAAACTTCCAGTGCTGCTAATTAACTAATTAATATCATTATTACAATTAATAATAAAAGATTTGTGCTGTGATTTTTTTGATGCGTGGTCTTCTGCAGGCAAATTAACTCTAGCAAATAAAAAGTCCGAGAGTGCGAGAGGAACGGAGCTGGTAACTGCTCATATGCATATTGCATATTGACATTGATTATTACTAATGAATAACAATCTATTTATAAATTAATTAAAGAGGAAAACCTGTTTGATAAACTAGTCATTTGTTTTTGTTACACTGTTTAAAAAAAAGTAAAGATCATAATATTTGTCATTCTTATTACCAAATCAAGTAAATAAGTAAATAATTACTAAATTAATACAGCTGAGAAGATCATCGGGGTCTCTCTTCCCTCCATCACAGACATTTACACCTCACTCTGCATCCACAAAGCCACCAGCATTGTGGATGACCCCACACACCCCTCTCACACACTCTTCACCCTCTTGCCATCTGGTAAATGGTACCGAAGCATTCAGGCCTCACAACCAGACTGTGCAACAGTTTCTTCCCTCATGCCATCAGACTCCTAAACACTCAGAAACTGGACTGAAGGAACACACACACACACACACACACACACACACACACAAACTGTGCATCCTCCATCCTCTCTGCAATTTTTTTTTCAAGTTTTTGCACATTACATTATGCTGCTACAATATTTATTATACTGTACACAGGCTGCTACTCTTATGTTTACACTATTTCAGCTACTTGTATTGTACTCTTGTACTCTTTGCATTATTATCACTTTTAAACAGAACTGTGTACTGGTCGGTGCTGCACTGGGACTTACTGCGCCCATTGTCTCCCAGTAGTCATTGTACTGTCTTGTTCTGTCTTGTTCTGTCTGCACATGTTTGCACTTGTGCACTTTATGTATAAATTATGTAGTCCCTTGTAGTTCTGTGTTGTTCTGTGTTTGTCTTATGTAGCACCTTGGTCCTGGAGAAACATTGTTTCGTGTCACTCTGTACTAACTGGCTGTATATGGTTGAAATGATAGTAAACTCCACTTGGCTTGACTAAATTGTGAAGTTTTATTATGTTGTTACATTATTTGCCCTATAGATGGCAGTGAAAGACACACGAGTCGATCAGCTAAACTAGCATGCTCAATCCTGGTTTGCGTTTCAGGACTCCTTCTAGGAGAAAAAAGATAAAACAACAGAATTTCAACGAAAAAAACACATTAATATTTTGATCTTAATGCAACTTTTTTTTAATATCAGACACATGTGAACCATAGAATTTATTTAGTAGCCACAAGAGTGTTTTATTTCTTAACCAGTTCCACTGAGTTAAAATGTACATCCATAATAACACCACTTTTCCTAGTTTTGTTATTCCTGCTGTTAGAACTGACTGAATTAATTTATCTTCAGTCTTGGAGGAAAAGCTTTGTGATTTAGGGTGAATTCATGTACTGTATATTGGGGCATCTAAACTTGGCAGTGTTTGCTTTCTGGCCTGATAAGTGATGTGCCTGAGTATCTCTCCCCTGTGAGCTCGCTGGCTCTGTAAGCTGAATGAGGGCCGCTGGGAGAGTTCGTGCTTCTGAAGAAGTAATAGGAAGGAGGGATTTTTCGACTCCCATCTGCTTCTTTTATACACTCACTCTCAAACCATGATTAGTATGAGAGCTGAATTAGCAACGGTGAATATGAAATCAGCATGCTGTGCCATAGCAGGGCCTCCATATGTCTGCTGACATGTCATTTAGATGATTTGATTAGATTTGATTTGATGTTTTTACTCCCAAGAGTGATGTTAACAGACCAATTTTGATGGAAATTATTATTATTTTGAGATGTGAAATTGTGAATGTGATATCAGCCTTGTTTCCTAAAACTGAGATCTAAAAACAGCCAGTCAGTGATTTGAGTGACACCATTACGGCTGGCAGTCAATGCTTTTCTTCTGCTGATGTCTTTCCTCTTGACAGCCACGCTAACAGCACTGTTTTGAAGGTAATTATTGTAGTCACTCTGGAGAAAGGTCCCTGAATGACACTAAGGTCTTTACTTTTGTAGGCCTGTCAGTCCAGATTAAACACACACCTGCTCCTTTTATAGATGTCAAATTGCTCTTTCCTTACAGGCTCCCAGGACTCCCTCAAAAAGCAAACGTTTTTCTGTCTCCAAGCGTATCCTTTAAAAGTCCTGATCCATTTCTTATAACCCACTTTTGGGGCATGTACAAAAGTTTTATGTCCCCACTTCAGTATGAACAGGCTACTTCACCCAGCTGCTAACTACTTGTCATGGATTGTAGAGTTTATAGTAAGTGAAAACACACGAAACACAAAGAGCAAGAAACAAATTGAGGATAACAAAGCAGGGCAACAGCATGAACATGGCATGAGAGTGCTGTTCAAGACTTAAATACTAGTGCTAATTAACATAAACATGAATCAGGTGCAAAGCGCTCATGTTTCCTGTGCACTGTTTCCTGTGCCACTGGCTGCCACACAACCCCAAAGCATTACAGATCCACTCTATGCTTAACAGTTGGCAAGGTGTTCTTTTCAAATGCTGCTCCTTTTTTTCCCCCTCCAAACATACCTTTGGTGATTTTGGCCAAAGAGTACCAGTTTTACTTTATCAATCTACAGCACTTGTTTCCAAAAAGCCTCTGGCTTTTCCAGATATTGTCTTGCATACATCAGACATTCACTTTTTTGATGAGGTTTCCTTCTGCTGACTCTTCCATGCAGATCTTGTTTGTGCAAGCAATGCTGCAGATTAGAAAACTGCACCATGATTTCGTCAGCTAAACCTTTCTGCAGTGTCATATAGGGTTTTGCTTTGCCCTTCTGCCCAGCATACAGGCGTACTTTAATATCTTTTTATAGCCTTCCTCTGCTCTTTACTCAACAATTAGCTTCATTTCCAGCTCATCGCTCCTGAGTGTTAGCACAAGGTTTGAGGAGTCAGATTTTTTAAAACTCTGTAATTGTTATTCCTGAAGACAGTTCTTACCCTGTCTGTTGAGTCCTAAGGAATCAACTAAGGCCTAATGAGATAATTAAGTTCTGAGACTTTACAAGTTCTTTATTTGCCATGTACATTGTTATATAGTGTATAAGTCTTGTTTATAGTGTATAGGATTCTCAACTGCACTGTTCCTGAACTGTGCAAACATTACATTACAGAGGGCAAAGACACATAAGGCATGTAAGTCACATAAGGCACATAAGACACATAGGACGTAAAGTGCACAACAGTGCAGGACAATACAGTGCAGGAAAGAAACAATAAATATCTAGTACAGAATGCACATTGCAATATGCAAGTGTATCTAACATGTGTATATTAGTGTCCTGATTTGGGGTTTGCTGTTGGAATGAATGATGTGGTAGAACAGTAGTCCAGGTCCAGGTAGGTGCTGCTGGGTGTGTGAATGTGTGTCCATGAAAGGGAGATAAAAGAAATTCTGCCTGATCGGAGGTCCCTTTCAGAGCCCTAATCACTCGTGAAAAGTAGCTCCTCCTGAAACGCTTCTTGTTGGTTCTCATGCTGCAGTAGCGTTTGCCTGAGCGCAGTGTTGAAAGCAGGCTGCAGTTTGGGTGACTAGAGTCCTTGATTGTCATCCTAGCCTTCTTTCTGCTTCACCAGATTTAGATGTCCTGCCTGTTCAAATATCACAATAAAGTGTTTGTTTATTGTTGTTGAAGTGGAAATGTTTATTCATAGAACTGAGATGTAGAAAAAAAGACGACTGAAGATTTTTTAAAATAAATGACAATGTACTATATAAGTTTGTAATTAACTCATTTGTACCTCACCTGAACTTAGAGAATTATATGTAGGATTATTCACTGACAAAATTAATTAATACAAGAACATACAGAGCTAATGCTGATAATGGAATCAGGAGAGGTACAGCTCTTTATCTCTCACTGTTGGCACTCAAGCGTAAAAAGTCAAACACAGCCATGCACTTTTTACTGTAGGCTTTTTCTTTTAATCTTCTAATGCTATATCATCTTTAGGGAATTTTTGCTAGGGCTTTAGTCGAAACCATCATTATCAAAACCAGTCTAGGACCAGGACTAACCTAGACCGAGTCACGACAGAAGCTTAAGACCGAGTCAAGACGGAGAACAAAAGGAAAAAGTCAAATCCTTTTCAAGGTTAAGCTTTTATTCCAAGTACTCAGCTTCTTTGTGCATGTGAAAAGAAAAGACAACATGAACATTACTTTTACACACTCTCAGATTAGACCATGTTTTGCGAGACCGATGCCCAAGACCAAGACAAGCCCAAATTAATCCAAATAAATATCTCGAGACCAGACTCGAATCCATTACATTTTGCTCACATTTTGTAAAATTTGTTTTGTAGCTGTAAAATAATGTTCTAACAATGAATGTATACAAAGCTACAATCATAAGCACTTCATTTAAACATTAAATGTATACATTAGCTACAAATGAAGAGTGCTTCTCTTAAAAATTAAATGTGAGCAGTAGCTTCAAAATGAAAAGCTTTGTTCAAAAATTCAACGTAAACATTAGCTTCAATACTAAACACTTCCATACAAAACGCTTTTTTTAACATTAAATATAAACATTAGCTTCAATACTAAACACTTCCATACAAAAC
>CM074916.1:28108778-28127817 GCA_037576815.1 Pangasius larnaudii
GCACCGTGAATTCCTAGGCTCCTGAGGGTGGACAAGAGAGTCTCGTGGTTTACTGTGTCAAACGCTGCTGACAGGTCGAGGAGGATGATAAACATTGTAATAATTATTTACTGTTAACATGGTCATGGTCATAACACATTTTAACCTCAATACTAAAGAAACTGAGCACTTGTGTAATGCATTATGAGACCTGTTTTTTTTTTGTTTTGTTTTGTTTTGTTTTGTTTTAATAAATCAATTATACCCGAAAGATTGTCAGGCACTTATACTACAAAACTTCACCACTTCTCATCAAAAACTTCTTGCTGTGCCTACGACCAAACACTAATAAACTGTGAAATTAACTTGGTATTGGTGTTATAATGTGTCATAACCACTGCTTACTGTATAATGCATTCTGTTAGCAATTTATAAATACATTAGACATGTATACATTGTGATGTCTTCTCAGAGATCTTTATACTGAGGTATATAATGCCTTATGACTGCGTTATAACAGGTGATGGATGCAATCAAAGGTCATTATACTGTACATATGGTACATATGATACTGTACCTATAATAGCACATATTATACTGTAACTTCATAGACATTTTCTATTATCTAGATCAAAATCATAATAAATAAATAAATCACAAGGTTGCAAAATGAAGATATTTACACGCAGAGCACTTTTGCTAAAGCAGACCCACACCCACATGAGGTTTGTCACTCCTTTAATGATCCTCTAACGAGCTTCTCCTTAGGGACAGCTTACCAGTAAATTAGATAAGCTTAGAACGAGGATTTAAATAAATGAAATGAGACAGATCATATGTGAACACAGCGACACAGCTCTATTACATTAGCAGTGTTCGTTATCTAGCGGGTGTGATAGCTGATGCTAGCTTAGCATTAACCAACAATAATGCTTTGAGAGGATGTCATTAAGAGGAAATCCAGAAAACTGATCCAGTGCTGGTGGTTTTGTTTTTGTTGCTGCATTTTGCTTCCATGTTTATGCTCTTCACTTACGTTTGTGCCGTGTGAAGACACGCTGCACCTCAGTTTGCTTCCCCAAGAGATTTGTTAAATCACATTTTAAAAAAAAAACAACAACTTCCTCATCCTGCCACAGCTTCATTTCCTCTTTATTCTCTTTGCCTTCCTCCTTCACCTCCTCCTCCATTTTCTCCTCCTGTTCTTTTCTCCCACAACCTCTTCTTCTTTTATTTACTCTTCTTCATCCTCCTGCTTTTTCTTTCCCACTATGTCCTTTACTTCCTTCCCATCGTTCCTCCTTTTTGTTTTGCTTCTCCACTTCCCTTCTTCTTCTTCCTCCATTTCCTTCTCCTTCTCCTCATCCAATTCCTTGTCTCCACATTCCTCCTCCACTTTCCTCTCCCTTTTCTTTCTCTTCTATTCCACCTTCTCATCTGCCTCAATTCCCTTCTTTTTACTCCTCCACCTCCACTATCTCCAACACCTCTTCCTCCATCTCGTCCTCTTCTTTCTTTTCACATTCCTTCTCCACTCCCCATTCCTCCTTCTTCTCCTCGTCCATTTCCCCAGTTTCATCCTCCTGTTGACTCTTTTCCTCCTCTTCCTCATCCTCCATTTGCTCCTTCTTATAATTCTTTCTCTACTTTCCTCTCCTCTTCTTTCTCTATTATCTCATCCACTTTCTTTTTCATATTCTTCCTCCACTTCTTCCTTTTCCTTCTTTACTTCCTCCTTCTCCTCCACCACTATCTCCAACTCCTCTTTCACCTTTTCCTTCACTTCCTTCTATTCACAATCCCCCTCCACTCCCACCTTCTTCTCTTCCTTCTCCTCCTCCTCATCCCCCACTTGCTCCTTCTTATATTCCTTCTCCACTTTGCTCTCTGCTTCTTTCTCTTTTTCACTCATCCACTTTCTTTTTCATATTCCTCCTCCACTTCTTCCTTTCCCTTCTTTTCCTCCTCCTTCTCCTCCTCCTGCACTATCCTGCTATCCCACTATCTCCAACTCCTCTTTCTCCTTCTCCTCCACTTCCTTTTTTTTTCCTCCAGCTTTCTCCTCCTCTTATTTTTCCTTCTCCACCTCCTCCTTCTCCTGCTTCTCCTCCTCCTCCTCATTGGCACAAAGAGAACAAACAACAAAGCGTCCTTCATCATCATATTTACTTGTTATGTCTGTAGGGAGACATGAGGCATCCAGGCACATTTCATTTCACATATTTCATCCAATTTAACAAGCAAGAAAAGGCTGCACCTCGTTGAACTTTACCAATATTGTGTGTAAGTCCAAGGTAATATCAACCCTACCAAAAAAAAAAAACCTCTAACACTTCAAAATGTAATAAAATCCACAATAGCTGAGCTTCGGGGAAAAAAACAACTGAATTTAATAGGACCTAGAGTTAAAAAAGTGCAAAATGTCAGTGCACTGAAAGAACCAACAGTAAAAACTTTCAGTACATATTCACCCATCAGTTCTGCCTCAATCGCACTGCAACGTGTAAACTGATTAACACTGACCAACTCCATTTATACAAATCAATAACCTGCTGGGTCAAAATTCCCTGAATAAGCCTCAAGCTGGGATTTTTTTCAAAGCTGATAGACTCAAGATAGAGCTGTTTCTGCCCTCAATCCACTACCAACTCCATTAACTAAAAAAAATCACAAATAACAAATCGCTTTGAAAGCTGATTGGGGATTTAAAGACAGCAGATTTTAATATGTAGTTTTGCCTCATGACGTAGCACATTTGTAGGTGCCAGCGTCTAAGTGATACTGTCTCTTGCGTGCAGACAATCTCGTAAATTCAAATGAATTCATTCTGACTGTTTGGATGCTCAGTAATCTGTTCAGATCTGTGTGTTTCAGTGTAATGAGTAGCTAACGTTGTCACTTAAGTGTTCAGAGGCATTGCTTGTGGTTTTAATTAGCGATGCATCAATAATAATTCTAGTATCAATCAAATACTGTGTTCATTTACTGGTATTCATACAAAATGCTCCAAGACCAGCATAACATAAAAGGTGATACGCTGTGACGTAAGCCTAGTGTGCGTTGCTGCATTAATACATCGATGAAACGAAATGACAGCGAATATCAAGCGTCTTCCTTTAATACAAGTATCCTGATAAAACATCTCGGCACAAGGAGTTCATCGCTAATAGCAGACGCCAGTAAACAACTATCCAGAAAAAGCTGACTAGGCATTGTCTACGGACAACACTAGGAGAATGACAATAACAGCTCTTTCCCAGTATGTTGTTCTTGATGATCAGCTACTACAACATATTGATGACGAGGGATTCTGACGCAGTGAAAACAATCAACTTACAGCCTTACAGAAGCACTTTTCCAAAGAACAACAGTGCCTGCTCTTCTCCACTACAGCCCTATTCCATCCTAGCTAACCAATATAGCTAGCGCTTTCTTTATAATCTACTAGCTAATGCTAAACAGAACGAGCCAGAGCTGCATGAACACACACACACACACACACACACACACTGTTTAAACCAGGAAAAAATAAACAGAGCTAAATATAATGTTCTGTGACGTCCCTGAATGATCAGTACTAAGTAGGTTATTCATTTCAGTAGCAGTACCAGTATCCACGAGTACCAAAAAAAAAACATGTACTCACTCGTAATTGATGTAAAAAAAAAAAAAAGGTAGCCATGCATCCCTAGTTTTACGAAGTCCTAAATTATGTCAGAAGGCAAAAGAATTTTTCTCCCACATAAATTCAATGGACTGAGCCTTATTTATTTATTTATTTATTTATTTATTGCATGATGGTTTTGCTGCTATTTTTCCTGCTTCTTAAATTAAATTAGAATAAACTGAATTAGATTATCCGCCCTTGACCGCGCCCTCCCCCCGATCAGATAGAGATTTCCTTCAAACTGGCCTCAGTTGGTTTACTTTTTTGGTTTCAGTTAAGGTGTATACATGAAGAGTTTGAGTCAGATAAGGGACGCTCTGGTTTTGTTCTCAGTTTCTACTTCCTGTGTGTTTGGTCCATCACTTGGCCTTTGTTCTACACTTGAGCATGTAAGGCCTGGATTTCTCAGCTCAGCCAGGCGAGAGCGAATGTGCAATAAGAGCACCGCACCATGATGCTTTCTTTCTCAACGAGCGCGCCAAGCTGAACGAGACGACAATTTGGGTGCAACGGCTGCCTCGTGATCTTCGTGTCTCATGGCTAGTGGACATCATGTTTTATTAACAATAATTATACAACACCACTGATTAATTACTGGATTCCGCAAATCACTGCGCTCATTATTATTACTAACACATTATTACATCATTTGTATGGCAACAACTTACTAACTAGAAATGTTATTTAACAATGGAAATGTACATTCAACATTAAAAAAGACATTCATTTAATATTTATGGAAGGAGTCTCCAGTGTCAGTGCTTTGGGAAATGTATACTATCCGGCTTTTTGATAATGTTACAAAGTGTGAGTGTTTTTTTTTTTTTTTTTTTTCTGAACATGCAGTTATAGAAAATAATCAACATCAGGGTAGAAACTGTAACTCCGCCTCATCACACCACTCCGTCGTTGATTATTTTCCTATAACAGAATGTACCCAAGTGTTTTTATGTACACTGAGTTCGCTTTACAGAAAATGCAGAAGGAGTTAAGACAGCTAGGAGGAAGACAGGGAAGTGTGTGTAGAGAGCAGTAGCTAGTTTTGTGTCTTGAAAAAGAACAGAAAGATTGTGAAATAGTCAGCCATATTATTTGTTCTGTGGATGCATGGATTAAGGATGATTTTCAAAGTTTGTACCGGGAGTTTCATAACTCTTCAACTTCACCACGTCTTTTGAAAATGATAAACCCTGCAAAAAATCATTTAAATATTGTTTCCTCCCCATGTCTAGTCATATTCTGTAACTTGCCCTCTACATGCTCACTATCTAAACATGCAATATGTCCTATTCCACACACAATCGCTCTTTTTTTTTGGGGGGGTGATCTTAGTAATCAGGGCCTAAGAGTGGTCCTAAAGATGAACTGGATCATGAAAACCCTTGGAAGCCGACTGGAATTCTGGTGGATGTGTGATGGGAAATGTCTCGTGATGCTCATGGTGAGAGACGCTGTACTGCTCACACAACTGCAGCACTCGCTGGCATAAAGCGCCGTAATTAATCCTGCCTCCATCGCGAGGCTTCAGCTGGAATATTACTGAGATGCAGAAATAATGATTGGTGTTCTCCGCTGTTACCGTGGAAACCTTGAATTACAGACAGCTGCAGGAAGGCGTTGCCCTGGCAACAGTGCAATCACACCCTGCTGCCAGAGAAAGAAGGCGGGGCTCAGTTTCAATCTCTCTCTCTCTCTCTCTCTCTCTCTCTCTCTCTCTTGCTCATCTATCTATCTATCTATCTATCTATCTATCTATCTATCTATCTATCTATCTGTCTGCTTGTCTGTCTATCTGTCTATCTGTCTGTCTGTCCCTCTGTTACTGACCCTTGATAAACTATTAGTAATAACAGTGATAATTATTTCTCATACTCTCGCTCTTTCCTCCTCAGCCTGGTTCGCTCATGATGCTCTCTCTGAAACTCTTTCTTCATTATTATTTTTTTTTCTCTCTATTTCTGTGAGTCTCATCATACTCTCATGCCCTCAGCAGAGAATGTTGATATCGAGAAACCTTAGTCTGAGATTCCAGGACACGGCCTCCATTAAAAATACCCTGAAACCAGCTGAAAAACAACCTGAGGATGCTCACCCAGTGCTTCACGTGCTGGTGGTGAGAACCCCGGCTGTGGACAGTGAACTGTTGGAAATATAGTACTCTGCTAGACACTTTGCTAATGATAAACCACTACATCGTAGAGGTGATTATACAACTAACTCAACTCCTATTTCACAAAGCGCGGTAAAACGAGTTTACCTTTAACTAATTGAATGTTGAACGGTAATGATGAATGTAATGGTTTCCTTTTAAAACTTTCCACCGTTGTTGTGTTTGTTCCTATGAGCTGTGTCTCATACTGAAAACTCTGACCTTACATTCATTTATTTACTAATAATAACTACATACCAGTATTTACTACATATAAGTATTTACTAATCTAGAAGGTTGGTACACAATACAAACCATTCGGTCGGTTTGAATGTGACACGAGATGTTTTTAAAACTCACACACTACCTGTAATAGGAAAGCCGGTTAGTGTTAGTGCTCAATAACGATCTAGTTTAGTACATACTACGTATGTGATTTCAGACGTAACGTTAGTTTGTTTGGTTTCTGACGACGTGCACAAGCAGACGTATAGTTAAAAGCAAGCCTTTATCTTGACATGTCTTGGTTTTCACTTCCAGGTCTTGTCTCCACCTCTGTCCTGTCATTGGATGGTGTGCTTATTGTGTGCACCTGTTTTCAGTTTAGCCTTTGATCAGATTGTCTCTTTATACCCTTATGTGTGTTTGTCTGGTTGCGAAGTCTTGTCCCATGTAAAGGTGCGTTACTTAGTCTTGTTTCATTCCTGTACTTATTCTGGGGTGTTTTTCTGATTTGTTCCTGCCTTCATTTATGATTATGGATTTGCTCTTTTTGTGCTTTGAATTATGGCGACAGTTACAACATACTGTAATAATCTTTGGAGTAACATTTGGGGGCTGTAAGTGACATCCCAGGATTGTTTATATATATATATATATAATTTCAGATTCCACCAAGGGTCCATGGATGCTCTGATGGAAACCCATATACATTCTAGAAAGACTTAAAAGCATCTCTGCAGCACTGCGGCTCATACATATACATGTGTGTGTGTGTGTGTGTGTGTGTGTGTGTGTGTGTGTGTGTGTGTGAGAGAGAGAGATCTCTTTCTGTATTTATGGTTTGATCTTCTGGGGACAATTGGCTGGTCTGCATGAAGAGCAGCCTAATGTCCTCAATTTTTTTTTCACCCCAACAAAAAGAGCAGCGTTTAAAATGTAAAAAAAAAAAAAAAAAAAAAAAAGGCAACTGATTTCCTTTTGGTTAATGATATTAGGGTTTGAACTATAGCATTATTTATCTACAGTAACACACAATGGACAAACTCCACAAAGATAGAATTGCAAACATGTGTGTGTGTGTGTGTGTGTGTGTGTGTGTGTGTGAGACAATATTGATTATGATGATCACTAGACATACTATAGTACCACGTCTGCATCGTGCACTGATGCACCGCATCAGACAACACATTTATAAAAATATTAGCCATAGTTTACATTATATTTTATTATTCTGATTGAATCATTTATAGGCAATTTTATGTTTTTTTTTTTTTTTTAACTATTTGCCCTTTTAAGTTGTTAGACACTCCCTACAGGAAGAGGAACTCTTCTCTCTCTCTCTTTCTCTCTCTCTCTCTCTCTTTCTCTCTCTCTCTCTCTCTCACACACACACACACACACACACACAAACACAAGCAGAACATGTAGGGCATCCTGGTAGAATGAGATATGAGGAGAAACACAAAAACGCACGTTCCTGTAGCCACAGGGTGATTTTTTTTTAAAACTTATTTTATTTTATTTTATTATTTATTTATTTTTTTGCTAATGCAAATCATAAACGCACAGGCTATCACGCATGCATGGCAAATTAAAAAATCAAATTTAAATGAATAAATGAACTAGTAATAGAAATGAATCATTTAAAGGACATATAAATGAAAACTCTAGGCTAAATGTATTGTATGCACAAAGTGGCATAGCTGTACTTTGCTTATGACAATATGAGCGTTATTTCTTAGAAATAAAGGCGCCTGTGCTGATGTGGGTGGAGCAATGCAGCAGGGGGCGGGATTAAATTGTGACATGTTGAGACTCCTTTATTACAGAGGCCAAAACTTTATATTCCTGATTCCAAGTTCAGCCTAAAAAGATCTGTGTCCTTACTTACACTCTGGTTTATGTCTGGTAAGTGCACTATTATTGGCACCCTGTGTTGTAAACAGATATAAATGCATGACAGAATTGCTTTATCTGTAAGAACTGAGAACAAGCAACTCAGTTGTAGCTACTAAATGTGAATGAGACACTGGATTAATGAAATCCACTGCAATAGTAGTCTAAAATATCTAGGGATCTATAATGTACTTAGGGAATAGGGAGCTTCTGACACGAGTTCTGGCACAAGGCAATGAACTAGTTCACTTAATCATATTATGCAGTCTTTTGATTTTTTTTTTTTTATTTCTGCCTGGATTTTTCAATTAACAAGTATGGCTTTCCATCTGATGAACATCTCTGCCAGTGTATTAACCTTCTCTCTTACGCCGATTCAATTTTTTTTTTAATCTCCCAAATCTTTCCCAATCAGCTTTCATGTTAATGCTGCTGTTGATGCTGTCGAGCCGAGCCAGAGGGTGTGCCGTAACCAATTTTGGGACTTTGAGTCCAATTTTGTTGTCTCCATTACTCCTACCCTGGATTTCTCATTAATATGAAGTTGAACGCTACTTGAAAATGATGAGTGGGAAAAGAAGCTAATCTGACTGTTACTGTGCTAAGGTCACTGTCCCCACCCCCCCACCCCGATCTTAGTGGTAGACAACCGCAGGAATAACAAATAACCTACACTAGTTTGTGGGTTGATAACAAATATATCAACCCATAAACTAGTGTCCTGGTGACACAGGAATCGGTGTCTAACTACACTTCCCCAAACTAAGCATAGCCTACAAACATGGCCGCTGAGAGCTACAACACCATGACTCTGTCACGTTCACACACCGGATACTGATTATACACACCTAGACACGGTTACCTTCACAACACACTCACAGCATAAACAGACTCTCGGTTCACACAGTGATTGCGAATAATACTCTCTGTGTCCTTTCGCGCCAGTTGTTACCAGTGCCAGCGGATATTGTGGTAGTATTTCTGGTTTGATCTAGTTTCTGATATTCACGTTTTGCTCTTGTCTGCCCTAGTCAATGTTGTTTGCTTATCACCTGACCCTTGCCTGTTTTTTTTTATTTTTTTTACTATGCCTTTGGATTACATCTCTGTCTTGTTCACCACTGTAAATAAAACCACTGAGTCCTGCACTTGCATCCTCAACTGATTCCTGAAAAATAACAGATATTTCAAATAACAAATAGCAGTAAAAATACTTCATATGTTTCAGGGTGGACTTTTCCTTTAATGACTGTAACCAGAAACTCGTCATGGTTAATATAATCTGTAATGTGGCAATCTTACAAATGGAAAAAAAAAGAAGTATCTTCCTAATCCCAGTCACATGATTACTATTAAATAATTGCAGAAAATGTCTTGCTTCATAACATATTTAACTTTTAATGTTTAATTTGCTAATGTTTAACTGCTACTGTCAACACAAACACTCCAGACATCTTTCAGGATGTACAGCAGGATATCTATAAGGAAATAAACTGACAGTGTATTTATTTATGTATTTATTTATGTATTTATGTATTTATTTAAGTTACTGTATAATTGAATAGTTTTTGGGTTGTACATGGCGATACCTCTTAACATGTTAATTTATTCCAGTGGAGTTTAGCTCAGGTAATATGTTTTACGTTTACATGAAATGATGACAAAATCTGTATGTGTACAGTCAAGGCCATTGTTAACTTGCTGTGTGTAGCATATGCAGTGTAAGAGTGTGTTCATAAGCTTCTGTTTTGCATTCTTTTCTAATTTAATACAAACTTTTTCTATACAAATTATGTCATCGGCAATAACTTGGAGTCTGAGGAATATAAATATATATAGCTAAATATATATAAAGCTTCACTATAAACATAATACTGAATATTCAACATATTTAATATTTCCCTCCTTTGTTTTAAATTGTTTTAATTTGCTAAAACATTCTTTTCTAAAATTTTCTGTTTAGTGTGGTCTCAGTCTTGGACCCCACTGAATGTGTGTTTATTTTTGTAGTTTTAAGGCTTTATTGCATTACATTTCTTTACCAGAAAATAATCAGGAGATATTTTAAACTCCCAGAAGCCGTCAGTGTGTGTAATTCAAGAGTTTCTTAAATTCATGAAAACATACTGAACTTTTTCTTTCACTGTAGCTTCTGAATAAATTATAATAATGACTGAATGACTGAATGAATGAATGAATGAATGAATAAAACACCAGGGTTGTTTGGTTGTTTGGTTGGTTCTTGTTTGTTTGTTTGTTTGAAAATAAAGGTAAATACCTTCTTGTTTGCGTGGAAACTTTTTTATTGTGTGCAATGTGCTTAAAAATAAATGAATAATTTTATTTGTTTGTTTTGTTAGTAATCTATTTGAGAACAAAAGTAAATACCTTTCTGATTAACTGAAAAACTGTTGTGTCTAATGTTTATTGTGTGCAATATATAATTTGCTATGAATAAATGAATTGTTTTGGAGGGTTTCTATTTATTTATTTATTTGGAAACAAAGGTAAATACCTTCACATTTTGGTGGAAAATATGAACTGTTTTGTCAAGTGTCTGTTATTTATGATGTGTAATGTTTATCCATAAACTCTTCAGGGGTTTTATTTGTTTATTCATTAGTTTTTTTTAGCTTGTTTTACATTGTTTGTTAGATTTATTGTGTCTTTGTTTTTACTGGAACAAAGGTAATTTATGCAATGACCGTTTAAACTCATTTTAAATGAAGGTGCCAATACTTCTGCAGCCCGCTGTAATAACACATAATTTAAATAAATAAACATTACGGCTCTCACAATGTTATCACCCATGAATCTAGTAAAAATCCTAGTGCAACCCCTGTGTGTGTCCACAGAGTAGCTACCAGATCATTATAAACGGACAGCCCTGTGTATGTATAAATATACACATTGCCAGTTTATTAGTTTACATGCAAGCGTGTGTGTGTGTGTGTGTGTGTGTGTGTGTGTGAGACAGAGAGACGAAGACCCCCTGTGAGTTGGTTAGACTGCTGCATTATTCAGATCGCGGCGCTCGGTGCCTGCAGTTTTCCTCCACACACACACTGTAATTGCTTCCTTTTTGGATGTTCTAATCAGCCGATGCTCTCCCACTGTAATCTCCCTCCACTCTCAGCACAGTGGGGAGGAAAACACACTCACCACAACAGCACACACACACACACACACACACACACACACATCGACACCAACACACCACCAAACACCTGCATTTCTACCAGTTCACACCCATCATCTGAGTGTCTCCAAAAATATCTCCAAAAACAGATGCATATCATTAGTTTACATTTCATCTAAGTAAGCTCCAGTTAGCATACGTTATGGCACACACACTGTGTGTTATTTGATTGTTGCTATGGTTATGCTTTGCTCTTTTCTTGTCACATTTATTTGAAACCTTTCCAGGCACTATAGCCTAGTTTAAAACATTGGGCCTTACTTATGTTGTGTGTAACTGTTTGTGTAAGCCACAAATGCTGATTTGCATTCGGTGACGCCCACAAAAGTCCATAAAAGGCAAAGCTCACAAAGCTGAAATGATGAGTAAATGGCAAAAAAAAAAAAAAAACTCTTTCTCAGTGGTAGAAATGAAAGTTATTTTGATTCACATCTATGTCAATAAAATATTACTTACAAGTATTTATTCTTTAATAACCCTTGAAAAGGCTGGTTATCTGGAGCCTGATTTTAGAAAAGGTGAGTTAGATGAGTGAGGTGAAAAGAAAATGGAGAAGAAAAAAAATATATATAGTGTACCTGGGTGATTGTGGACCTCAAGCACATCACACAGAGATTATTGCTACTTCTTATTTCACAGGAAAACATCTCAGCAACTCTTGACCTGAAATTGGTTTAATATTCAACAGTCTTGTGACATTTGACATATAAGCAGGAGGTCATATAAAGGCGGGACGTCGCAGCTTGAGACACACCAGATCGGTCACTTATCGGTCACTTAGTGCTGGTTCTAATAAAGCGTTACACAGCATTAAAAGAAATTACTTTGCAAACAGAGCTAATGTATATGCTGAGTCGTTACAGCTCATCCTCCTTTTATATGGCGGCATTTCTTTTTAGATGAATAGCTGTCTTCATTTATGTTGGCAAATTATATGATTTGAAGTTGATCAGTCGAGGTTTACATTAGTAATTCTTCTTATCTTTAAATTTAGACACACTCAGGAGCAAGAGTAGGGTACAAGCATTTTTCTGAAACTACGGGATTTTCATGAATACCGAATATTTTGTGTAAATGCTCCTACTAATGATTTAATAAATCAGTATGTTCATATGCAAATGAGGCTCATTGCTTTCTGTATAAACAGTATAATCATTCTTGTTTCTTATTTTCATTTCAATAAAGGCCTAGCCTAAACAGCTATTTATGTTCATACTGTTGATTTCTCAAATCTGATTGATCAGAATGTGATGATTCATTTTTTTTTTTTTATAACAGCTGCTCTGACTGTTATATTCAAATCACAAGTATATATTAATACACTCCTGCTAATATGTTCTCATTGCTGCAGTGACACCTCATACAAATTATAAAATGTGTTGTTAATTAACAAAGAATAATGTCTGTATAATTGATGTGATGAAGGAGTCTCCAGTGTCAGTGCTTTGTAGCGGTCTGTAAGTTATTGTAAGGACAAAGGGATTTACACTTTATGGTTTTTCAGTATCATGACCAGCTGTGTTTTTTCTTTGTAAGAAATTACAGTGAGAGGCTGATGAGGGAACGACTGATTATAGCTACAATAATGTAAGTGATAATTAACGTGTCTCACAGACATTCCATAACATTAAATTGAAAAAAAAAATGGATAAAAACTACAACATGTTGTACTTTAATGAATTAAATTTATGGGATGTGCTGTTATAGGGAAATAAAAAGGCATTTATTATTTTCCTATTACAGCACATCCTGTTGTGTTTTATTCTTTTAGTCCTTACTGGTTGTCATGGTCACATTATATCATGTCAGAAGCATAGATTTACACCTGTGATTAAATCTAGAGGTGTCTCAATATAGGAAAATAACTGACACCAATCAGAGGCAAGTATTTTCTGTACTCACGCTATGCAATCTACGTTATGACAGTATTGATAGAACATCTGTTATTATTATGAGTGTTGTTATGAATGTATGAGAAATAATGAAAATGTATGAGTTTTTCGTAACTGATGAAATTCTTGGTAGCAGCTTCAGATGTTTGGACTGTATGTGTGCGTGAGTGTGTGTGTGTTTGTGTGTTTGTGTGTGTTCGTGTTTGAGCTTGTTGGTCTGTGTTAGCAGTGACTGTAGAGACATGGCAGGATGGAGGCGTTAACACACTGCTCTCTGCTGCGGTGCCAGCACTGGGTCGCTCTCTGATTGGCACGGCGCTGGGCTCTTGGCAGGAGGAACGGCTACGCGCTGCACACGGAGGCAGAACAAAGCTAGCAACCATGTGGAGCTGCCAAGCTCTCATTAAGGCATCACGGTGCTCCATCTTATACACAAATATACACACATATGCAGACATTGCACTACATACACACTTACTGTATATACATCGTGCAAACACAAAGGTCAGTGTTACGATGTTATTTGTAAACAGATATACACACATATGCAGACATTGCACTACATATACACTTACTGTATATACATTGTGCAAACACAAAGATCAGTGTTACGATGTTTGAGGGATTCTTCTTCTGACTTGTATTACTGTAGCTAAATAATGCTATGCATACACATAACCCTAATGTGTATAAAAAAAACATTTATCATTATGACCAATAAAAAATGCCACGCAAATGACAGATCTCCCATTCACTCCCTATACACTTACAGTATATGCATGTACACACACACAAACAAACACACACACACACACACACACACACACACACACAGTATTGCATTCATATATTTTTCATACAATCATGTGCACAGTTACTCACATTAACAAATACACCAAGTTATTCACATGCACTTAAACTATATGTATCCATACACATGTATATTCATACACAGTATGAATATATATATATACGTGCGTGTGTGTGTGTGTCTGTGTGTATATATGCAATTGAAAAAAAATTAAAGCAATTAAGTTGAGAATTAAGTCTTTATTTGTTGTAAATCTAATATCATAATATAATACACAACAAATATCACAAGAACTTGTTTCATTTTCTAAAAAGACCATCATGTTTTGTATGCAGTGAATTCCACCACCTTCACATCATCTTAATTATGCACTGATTAGCCAAACTAGGTGTACTAATGGTGACATTTAGTAAATACATGGCTGTGTGGATGGTAATTACAAATAACAGAGTGTGTGGAGCTGAGATGTGAATGCCGTTGTGAGGTTTTGATATGCTTACAGACTTAAAAACAGACCACCTGTTGTACAAGGATATACATCAGCTACAACTCAACAAGCTGGATTTCATGTTCTAACCTGTTATTAAATCTGTTGTCCTTATTAACTGAAAGCATCAGGAATAATTCTGCATTATGCATAGACACCAAAAATGAAAAAAAAAGATCTGCACTTGAAAGGTCATTTTCGGTATGGGACAGAATAAAATCCAGACGAATGCTCGCTCAGCTCCTGGTTAATCCAGAGTCCAGTTAATCGATTGGGAAAAAAAAGGTCATAAAGGTCATAGATAATTTCTGTAGAAAGGTAAAGAAAAAAACAGTACACTAAAAACCATAAGACATGGCACGACACCCAGTGGCAGAAATTCTTACAGTACCAATATGCCAGAAGAAGAGGTGGTGAGAAACACACTTAGTGTTCAGTGCACTTACGTGATTTATTACATTGTGTTATTCAGATCTCGAACATAAATTACACTATTCAGAGTAAACCTTTCTCAGTTATTTGTGATTCTAAACTTATCACACAAGTAAATTGAGCTTATCAGCTCGAGTGAGGAGCAGTATTAAGTCCAGCATCGCCGTCTGACATTTTGATTTATGTTTTGGCTGTAAATACACTCATTTAACACCAGTAAATATTACTGTACGTGTAAAGTGCATGAAAAAATTTGTTTTCTTTTTTTTGTTTTTGGTATGGAGGATATTGGAGGAGACAGCAGCTTAATCAGAGATATTCCTTATCTTAAGGAGAATTTTTTTTAAGGATAAAATGATAAACAATATTTAAAGTGAGCTGTAAGTGTAGTAGGTAAGTGCTGGGTCAGATTATCCTTCAAACCATGGGCATGTTTTCTTTACAACAGAGTGCCTCTGTCACGTCAACGCTGGAATCGAACTCCGATTCCCACAACACCTTGCAGCCACTCTGGACTACAACACGCAGAGCACAAGATCACTGTCATGGTCCTGCACACCTGATTACTGATTGCACTCACCTGGTTCGAATGATCTATTACTCTATAGATACAGACCTTGTCTATTCAGTTAGTTGTGAAGTAACGCTTGGTGTTTTCTTGCCTGACTAACCAAGTCTTATGTTCTGTGTTGAGATATTCTGGTCACATTTCTGCTTCCTGTTTTTTTTTTGTTTGTTTTGGTTTTTTTAAATCATTATTCTGGTATTGTTCTTGTTGCTCTGTTTTTTGACCCTGAACTTGTCTCACATTTTTTTGGGTTGTCCTCCAGTTTGCTAGTAAATACATCTTTTCCTGCAAATCTGCCGTACAGCATCGACATAACAAAAACATTGGTTTTATTTTGTTAGATGTGGAACTCAAATTAGTACATTAAAAACATGATAAAATAACAACACTGTGCACACATTACGATTTAAAGACCTTAATTTAGTATCTTGCCGCATATCAGTTCACAATATAAAAAATTTACATAGAAAATGATACGATTTGTTGGATCAAGTACTACTTTATTTTCATCTGGATAGCAATTGTGGAAGCCATATTGTTAAATTAAACCAAAACTGCAGCGATTAATGTGATATTTAAAACTAGGACTATTCATGCAGCAATATATTAATATACTAGACTCCTGTTAGATGTCTAGTTCCTATTAGATGTTTGCCATCGTTTCATTCATATATTATAGCTTTTGTGTTTTTGACAGCAAAGAAAAAAATCTTTTTCAGTCTTCATTTTCCATTCCTGGTTGTTTTTCAGGCTTAAAGGCAAGTGTTTGTGTTTCAAGGTGGTGGTCTAGATGCTATTAATGTTAACTACACAGAGATGATTATCTGCATAGGGAGCTCAGGAAATCAACTTAAGCACGTGCTTAACCCGTCTCTGAAAACACATAACTTTCCCCTAGTAAATATTGACATAATTTTTAGACTAAATTCCCCCAACTCTGAATACAGCCCTTTCTGGAAAACACAGAGGTGCCTCTGTCATGGTGTGTAGGTACATGTCAGTATACATTTCTGTTCAAGATCTGCTTAAAATGAACATTTTATTAAACATAAAGGAATAGAGGCAGCATGCTCTGTCTTAGGGAAAGTGACTGCCTGGTAATACATTGTGTTCAAACACAATCCCGACTGAGCAACCAAACACACTGCAAACACAATTAACACCTAGAGGTCTGATGGGACACTTACATTATTAAAACAGCCACTTGCATACATGGTGTGATTTCTAGCAAATAAACAAGATAAACTGCTTTAAAATAAATAAGCTCAGGCAGAGCAAGACTTCTGTATTGTATGTATATTGATCTAGTAACTAATAAACTGGCAACTTAGGGTATGTGCTTATACAGTACTAATATAAAATATATTTTTTGTACCAGTGGTTACTGTCAAATAATCAGAAATCTATGGAATTATAGGTTTAAATAGAAATATAATTATTAACAGTGTGGATTTACCTGTATGATGTAAGACTGCTTTCGACTAGAACTCATAACATAACTCATAATTCTCAATCAGGAAAAAATGAAGAAAATGCCCCCTCAAATCAGAATTTCCTACTCAGGATCTTCAGAAGATCTCCACAACTCTGCGTTCCTCCAGCTTCAGCGAATCAACATGGCTGCACACAGCATCAGTAGTAAACAAAGTCGAACTTCTTACCTGTAAATGAGTTACACTGTATATATATATATATATATATATATATATATATATATATATATATATATATATATATATATATTAATTTTAGATCAATCAGCATACAGAAAATTGGCATGTTAAATCAATAATGCTGACTGTACAGTTCACTGTTTTAAAGAAGAAAATATACATCTTTCATCACAGTTAGATGGCTGGCTTGTTGCTAATGAAAAATGAACATGGAGGCATCCGTTTTTTTTCCCCACTTTGCAGTTTGAACTCACAGAGGCCAAAAATGTCATAATTCCAAGCTCCAACTTCTCACTTCTGAGGTATGTCGAATGAATAATAAGTTTGCAGGTATTGTGAATATAACTGTAGCAAGAATTCTTGTATTTTGAGTTATCTAGTTAAGGCTAGTCTGGATAACTGTCTTTTTACTTTAGTACCATAGGCACATAGTTTATACTGGGAACCAAAATGATGGCTTTAATGATTTGCTAGATCTTGTCAGCAGACACCTCTCTAACTTGTTAAACCAATATTACATCATGTCGGCGCTATGGAATTTACACATTTTGACATTTTTATGGACCTAGATGATTAGGCTTCAGGTATCCCCTCAATCCTCAGAGCTGCAGGCACCTACCTGCCCTGTCGGGCCTGTAGCTCTGCCTCTGGATAATAATGCATCTCACATGACATTAGCTTCCTAATCAATCAGTCTACGGATTTCACTAAGCCACCTATGCTACATGAATCTCCTATTTGCCACCTGATACTGTTATACACATTTCCCCCTGCACCAGTGGTGTATCATCGGTGGTACAAAAAGGGTCCTTCAAGGGTTCTTTAAAGGAGACTCCACCCTGAAGCACATTAAATGTGTTTATGTTGGAATATTTATGATGTGATTAGCGATTCTGGGAAACTCAGCGAAACACACACGCGCACACACACACACACACACACACACACACACACACTTGTCTCTGTCTATGTTTCAAGCTCCGATGCTCTGGTTGTTCCCTGAACACAAACCTAAACTTTATTAATGCTATGGCACAGGAATATTAATGAGCAGAATCATTCTGTGCTAATGTGTTCCTGTTACAGCTTTCTCTCACACACTGCTGTCCCTGTCCTCCTGATGACCTTACACTCGACACACTTTCTCTGATCACGAGGATGTGTGTAAGTGCATGTGAATAAGCCTGAACTAGACCAAACTGTCATGGTGTAAGAATTTCATGCAATTTTACTTGATACAGAAACTCTAAAAAAAAAAAAAAAAAAAAAAAAGTTACGGATTACCAGAATTTATTTAGTTTTTATTTTTATTTTAATGCTCACAAGTTATATTTATATTACTACCACTTGATATCAAAGTTTTCCTGAGACAAAGGGAAAATTTTCCTGAAATTTTGACATTAAGATTTAAACTATTAAGAATCAGCTCTTCTGGTCCTTGGAGGACTAGTGGTTAGGCCTTGGCGTTCTCACCTCTGTGGCCTGGGTTTGATTCCCAGCCAGGGAATCGACCCAAGCCACTGGGGGTTGCACACAGTAGTGCACTCCCAGTGCTGGTCCCAAGCCCGCATTAAATTTGGGAGGCTTGCATCAGGAAAGGTTCCAAATCAAATATGCAGACCAATGATCCACTGTGGCAAAGAATCAGCTCTTCCCAGCACAGGGAGAGCTGTATGGGGGTTTTGCATCAATAAGTCCATTTATTTTGACATTTATTTCATTCATTTCCTTGTTTTGTGCACACCTGCTTCTTAATCCTATTCATTAGCCTTAAATATTTAAGCAGCTCCCTCTGTTTTGTTGTTCGTGAGGTTTTAAATATCTAAGATGGTGTTGTCTTGGCTGTTTTTGTATTGTTAAATAAAGAATTTCTACTTGCGACTACATCCACCAACTCTTCATTTGTGACAGTTTTCCTGAGATGACAACATTATCTGTTTCAATTCAATTCAATTCAGTTTTTATTTGTATAGCGCTTTTTACAATCTCATTGTCTCAAAGCAGCTTTACACAAACAAAAGTAAGATGAAGTGTGAGAGTGTGTGTCTGATGAGCAAGCCGAGG
>CM074916.1:28127917-28141116 GCA_037576815.1 Pangasius larnaudii
TGAGGCGCCGCCAGTGGACAGGTCCAGAGTGGTGGTGTTTGGGCGGTGGGCATCTGGAACACCGGCAGCTCAGGGGTATAACTCGGAGAAAGAGAGGGAGAGCGGTTAGGAACGGTCACACACACAGTGTGGAGATAAACTGTGATGATCACACACAGTGTGGAGATAAACAGATGATCTGTTTAAGATCATAACATTTTGTGCAGCATCTAAGTAAAAGAAAATATAATATTTTACATGTAACATAAAACTTTAGGGATTCATTGACACCATGCTCATTTACTCTTACTTGTGCTTGTAAAAATGCTCCAAAACCAACATGATACTACGTGACCTAAGTGTCGTGTACATTGTAGCCTGAATGACAGCGATTGTATTTCATGATTAATGATGGTCAAAGCAGACGGCAAACTTTGCTCTATGAAAATATCAATAGGAAGAACTACGGCGTCTTCCTACAATAAATAAGAACCTGATAACACAACTTACAACATTTAAACAGTATCTTTAATAAGGACGAAATTCAGGTCATGGCTGACCTGAGCGTGCAGAGAAGTATCAGCAATCTGGTCATTAAAAATGAGTGCAAAATGCTGTGAAATGCTTCCACGAAAAGGTATTCACGTGTGAGAAACAGTGACGTGAGCATGCAGAGAAACTGTTATATACATATATGAGAGATAGCAGTTCAGTTCTGCGAGCACTGAGCACTGAGACACATGTGTTTCCTTTACACTTTGCTCATGAGTCAAGGTGCCATACACAGCATCTTGCACTTATTCGACATTTAATCATAAAACTCAGCACAAGGAGTTCATTGCTCGTAGCACAGAACATAAACAGAGCTAAATAAAATGTTCTATGACACCCCTGATTGTTTAGTACTAAATAGGTTACTCATTTCAGTATCAGTACCGATGAGTACCAAAAATCATGTGCTTTGTACTCGGACTAATAATATGTAATAAGATGTACATGTAATAATCAAAACCATGGATCACCATTCAAATTCCACAATGTTAGCACTAAATAATGCAGTATTTAATGAAGAAAAAGTTTTAGTTGAAGGTAAAGCTGTAATGCATTAAGTTTAATAAAAAGGTAATTGTATCCACTGAGTAGATTTAGCTTTCACTGTCTGCTTCTAAATGGCAGAAGAACCAAGCTGGTTGAAAGAGTAATTTAACTGTTGGATAGTGCCATTATACACACTTCCACAGTCCGGTGTAAGTAATTAGC
The DNA here is from genome assembly GCA_037576815.1 of Pangasius larnaudii. Classification (NCBI taxonomy): domain Eukaryota; kingdom Metazoa; phylum Chordata; class Actinopteri; order Siluriformes; family Pangasiidae; genus Pangasius; species Pangasius larnaudii. Next base: position 28,129,157 of record CM074916.1, read on the forward strand.
CACAGTGTGGGTCGCAGAGCCCAGTACAAGTCCGTGACCTTTAAAGTTTCCACACTGAGCTGAGCCGAGTTTCCCCAAAACATTGCTGCGCAAAGATAATCCCTGATTGGTAGCGAGCACCACATTGTCACACTCTCTCTCCCAGTTAAGATGATCTTAACTTTGTGTTGCTTTTGGGAAACTCAGCACTGGTTAGTTGTAAAGCAAATCACTCCCTTTTCCCAAAGAAGAGGTCAATCCCATCCCATAGTCAAACTAGTCCAAAGTCTAAAAAGATTAATTATATTTCAGGATTTCTTCCTTCCTCCATAATACCAGTCTGTTCTTATTGAGCGTAGAGGAACTGAAATAAGTTCGTCAATAACAGGTGTTAGATGTTAAGAGACTACAGCTATCACAGCTGTTTTCATTCGAATAAAATATAGCTGCGATGTTTAAGGTGGTTGGATGCAGGTGCAGAATCTCTTTAATTAGATTTGTTCAAGAAGACAATGTTTATTACAGCCAAGTGCATATTTAAAGTTAAAACAGATAGGCTAACATTAAAAGCAGAAAATAACTAGGCAAGATCGCACTCGCAATCATGTTGTTATACTGAATATCAGCAGCTGTAATTCAGTATCTGCGAGTGAGAGAAATTAACACAGAGTAAGTGACATTTTGGACACAATATGGCCAAATGTCTTGTTTATTTTTGCTCCGCTAGTGGAAATAGATCCCGATGACGCTACACTCACTTTATAGCACAGCTTTATTGCTAGCTTGCTCACATTGAAATGTATATTCCTGTTAAAGGTGCTTCATTTTTGAAATTGGCTTCCCTTCTTCCTTTTCATGTTCATCTGATGATGATGATTTCATATTTCATGTCAGAAGTTATATTCATGAAGCATGTAGTTTCCTTGTCCGCTGATGATGTCACAGCATCAGTTTCGAACTAGGAAGTGGAATTTAACATGGTGAAAACAGAGAAGCCAAGTGATGCACACAGTGAAACGTCCCAGTGTGGTTATAGGAAATACCAGCACTTATCTTGAAATTTCTTGAAATGCTGCTTGTCCAATCAAATTAGTGGACCAGAACTAACTGTTTTATAGGTAGAAACACAAGTGACTAGGGAATTATTTAGCCACACTGATCTTACTTTTACACTGTTCAGATCTTGGTTGAGTACCTGTGTCTGTTTTCCATCACATAACAGTATCCATGAAAGTACTTCTCTGGAGGCAGGAAACGCCAACAACAGCAGCTCCAATGGAGGAACTTCAATGTCTGGCTCAGCTTTTTACTCACCTTTTGTTTTTATGTGAAGAGACAAAGTGGCCAACTTTCCACTTTTTTCCTTCTGTGTTCGATGGGAATGCTATCAGACACTACTGAAGATTACAGAGCTCTATGCTTGAAAACCTAGCTATGCTTTATCAAAATAGCAATTGTCTGACTCAAGAGATGATTCTGTGATGATCAGGTTTGACCAATCCATCTGTCTCCACCCATATGTCAATATTGGCACTTTTGAACAAAGGGGAGCCAAATTCAGCATGGGTACTTGTGCACAGTACAAAGCACAAGACAAAACGTGGGGCTCCGGATGTGCTACTGTGCCATACTTTACTGTCTGGTGTGCACAAGAGTGCATAGTGAGCATTTAATACTGAAATTGCACAACTAACTTTTACTACTAACTAACTATTCTGACAGTTATGCACAAGTTCAATCAAAATAGCAAATTATAAATGTGATAAAATCGCCTACATCCCCCCCACACACCAGTTGAAACAACATGACCTCAATTTAATAAGTAAACACCTTTTGACCAATCAGAATTGAGAATACGATAGTCTAACAACCAATCATCATTGGGCAAGGATCTCATATTAATCTCAGCTGCTTTTCATCCATTAAAGTCACTGTAGTTGAAAAAGTGTGAATTTGAATGAGCAAGGACAATAAGCCGTAAGAAAAAGAACAAACCCTAACCCCTTCCTTAACTTATGAAGAGCTACTTCCACTTTTACCTGAAAAACATTTTGACACAGTATCTCACCATGAAATGTAGGCAGCTGTCATGATGGAGATTGAAATTTGGAAATGGCGAAGATGCTCATTGTAGAGAAAATGAGGAAAGAAGGATGTCAAAAATTAGGTTGCGATTTAGACATCACGTTCCTTCTCCTCTCCATTTCAGTTTGAAGACAGTACAAAACATCTTTGGTAGCATTTTAGCTGTGCCATGGGAATGTGCTCGATCAAAGCTGTGAACTCTGATTTTCCCTCCGAGTTCTCGGCATGGATGTAGGCTGTGTTGATTACAGTTAAAAAAAAAAAAATCAGTGCCTCCTTCTGTAGCCTCAGAAGTTTAACACTTATTTTTATGTGTGAAAAAAGAACAACGGGCAACCACTGCTCTGTCATGAAGGCAGTGGGAGAATGTGAATTTAAAACCACTGGCACTCCAAAATGCTGCTCTTTGGAGATTCGATCCCTTCGATACTCACAACAGGAAGTATTTATGACTCACTAACTCTCGCACAAACTCAGTTTTCCAATGAACGAGTACTCCCAAAAGAGTGTGAGGCTTCACAGAGGACGGGCAAAACAAATATGAAAAGAATTGCATTATGTGCAGCCACTTGTAAAATAAAATAAAATAAAAAAGCTTGTCATTTGTGAATGCCAGTTCCATTCATCATTGTTTTAGGTTGTGTATTTTTTAGGCCTAGCATACTGAAAATGTTTTTTTTTTTTTCCATTTTATATCACAGGACTGTTAAATTCTCTATTCTGTACAGCTGTTAGTAAAATATGTCTATAACTGATAGTAGCTGATCATCAAGAGCAACATACTGGATAATCGCCGTTACATTATCAGTTACTGTGACTTAGAATCTCAGTAGAATTTTATATCCATGAAGGATACCCATGAAACCCAAATGAACCCAGCTGCATTGTATCCTCTCTGTTGTCACCCCTTTTTTTTGTTGGCATTTCCCCTTAGTGAAATACTGCTTGCTAAGCTAGCTAGTTTGTTCCCCATCCATCCTCTAACATGGCAATGTTAAAAATCTAAATCTCGCTCTGCTTTTTGTTTCAGCTTATTAAGTCTAGCACCATCCAACTGCCGGCTGTCTACTGTTTTCCTTCCGCTATTGCTTCTAAAAAAAAAAAAAAAAAAACTCTTTTCATAGCCATGTGAAAGCACCTCAGATGGAGCGTTGGCACACCACAGCTAAGCTGTAGCACTTCCGTGTAGCACAAAAAAAAAGAGGTCATCAATCAGCAGGGCCCGCATCCGACCCGGTGAGCTTCCAGACAGCTGTGTTTCTGTGTGTCTCCTCCATCCGTATCTGATCCATGTGTAATTACTCTGAAATGGAAAATAAGCTTGGCTCGTCTCCACGCCAGCCCTCGGTCCTCATGTTTCAGAATTTCACAAGCTAGGTCAGCAGATGTTGTGCCTCCTACGGCTTCACATCAGAATTCTCTCTCTTTTTCCTCTCTTGATTCAAGAATCGATTCGACTTGATTTAAACCATCCTACCAGCAGTTTCCTTGCTCTCTTTCCCTGCCAGAAACAAGCTCAGGCACTGCTTTGCCTGGCAACAAGTTCTAGCAAACATTAGAGAGTTTAAATCTTTTTTGTATAATTACAAAAAAAATAAAAAATAATGCTGCCTGTTGCATACCCAATCAGCCAGTGTTTTGTGTTCTGTGTCCTTAGTTTCCTTCCAAAAACAGTCCTGCTCCAATCCTGATCTCATCCTTTTTAATAGCCCTTTACTTTGATGTTTTCATTGTGTATTCATGATTACCCATGTTTTGCAGATCCCAATATATTTTAATTATATAATAACCGAGATACAATGAGTTTGTATTTGGGTTTTGGTTTTCTAAAAACCAAAAGCTACCAATGCGAGGATGGCATAGGATGACTGGAGAAGCTGACAGCTACAGATGGATTTCTTAATGGACAGAAAAATGATTTGTGTTTATTCGAGCACGTTTTCTGCACAAGCCGGGATTGATGACATAAACAGAACACAGTAATTTTCTTTAATCATAGATCTATTGTTATAGGAGCTTCATCGTATAATTTGACATGGAAGACACATGGTCTTTTATAGAATTCAGCCAAGATTGTACTGGGATCTCTTACAGTGTGAAATGTATCTTTTACACTACACAACTTTAATCACATGTGAAAAGTTGTTTGTTGCTGTAGGTGTGTGCACATTACACAGTCGCTTGCAGACAAGGCACACACACTACACCATCTTTCACCTGGAGAGATCTCAGCTGAAGTGCCAGATCCTGCTTTCTCACTGAAATAAACAAGAGAGCTTCTATTGTCTATCATGTGACTTTGTCCCTATTTTGTACAGAAACAAGAAAATAAGAGAAAATGTGGAGGATATTGGTTGGGGAGACACAAGCAGAGTATAGTGAACAGAACCATAGCATGTTTTAATACTGTGTGTTTTATTTGGGTAGAACATGCCAATAAGTCTTTATAGGAGCAATGTTATTGTGCTTAGATTTTGCCCTCCTACACAAATAGTTGGGTGATGGAACTGGATTCAGGGATCTGCTGCGCATGACAGAAGATAAATCTGATTTCCTTTCAAACTCTGTTTCTCATCACTGTGCTCGCAGCTAGGTGCAGAAAGTTCACAGTTCACAATTCATCAAACACGCCTTGGTGATCACTCACAAATACAGAAAATCTGTAGCTGAACTGTTCACACTACTCGAGCAGTTGCCCTGAGAGCAAGCAACGAGTAGTCGCTGAGTAGGGTGACTGGGAAATCAAGGCTTATGCTGCAATCTACTGTTCTCAGAACTCAGAAAACCCTAACCTTCAACATGGAATAGTGCAAAGGAATGGTCATTCAACTCGGAATTCCAAGTCCCTTTCCAAGTCAGTTCTCTGACAAAAACAAACCTGAAGTCACTACAACATGGTGGTGCACAGTCTACAGTACACAGAACTCCCTTCGCATTATTCTCTACTTGATAAAACTCCATTTTATTGATATGTAGCTTTTCTGATGTGAAAAGCTGCTTTAACTGTGTTATTAGTTTTGATTTGTAACAAAATTAGACTTGTAATCCAAACATGATAAGGCCATTGTGACACAGAAGTAATGTATGTAGTGTAATAGATAAGTAATATGTTTATCAAAATTCAGAAACTAGGCATAAAATATGACCTTGCTCTGGGCATCCATGTTTTTCCGAGCCAAAGGACTGCAACATTTTTAGATCATAACTCGGCAAAATCAGCTTAGCACTTTCCAAGTTCTGAGTGCAAGGGATTGCAATATTACATCACGGAGTGTGAATTGGGGTTAATGTTAAGCAGCAGGGTAGCTCAATGAAATATAATCTAGAAAACTAGCCGTTTAGCCTTAGCTCTGTAAGTTAGTTGTGTCATAAGGACGTCTTATGACAGTTCTAGGAAAGAGGCTAAGTATTATGAATTTGCAAGTGAGACAGACTAATGTCCCATCCAGGATTCATTCCCGCTTTCCCGCTGGAATAGACTTGGGATCCACCATGACCCTAACCAGGAGAAAAGCTTACTGAAGATGGATGAATGAATGAATGAATGAATGAATGAATGAATGAATGAGCGAGACTCTGTCGTCCTCAGTCTAGTGCTCTGCAGAACTCTACTAAAGTTCAGCACCTGCCTTAATAGAGTTCAACTTTATGCAAAAATCGATTAAACTTGATTTAAGACTGAACAGATAATAGATTACTGACTGACTCTGAAAAAAAAAACAGTGATCAGTGCTAAACAGCAAACCTGATAAGAGAATTTAAGTTTATCCTTCACTTGTTTGTCCTTCACTACTTTTCCAGTCATTCAGGAACCCATTATCTGTTCAGCCTGCTGTACAGATGTTAGTCTAGCACTAATTGCATATTTTCCCTGCTCATTTTTTCAGCTGGGGGGAGGAAAACTCTCAGTCAGCCATGTTCTTGTGCCAAAGGGAGTGTGTGTGTGTGTGTATGTGTGTGTGTGTGTGTGTGTGTGTGTGTGTGTGTGTGTGTGTTCAAATTCAGATAATAGCAAACGTAGGCGGCACCAGTGTCTTTTAGGTCTGTAAAAACTTGAATATCTGCAAACAAAGAGCCATTAGAAACCACCTGGAGTTAGTTTCAAGACGGACATTTCCCTGAAGGGAAGAAGGAAAAATAAAAGCATTTAAAAATCACAGAAGAAACAAAACACTATTTCACACCCACATCTCTTTTCATTTTTATTCATTTATTTATTTAATTGTTTGTTTTTACAGCATAAAAAAAAAAATAAGGAACAGATGCGTGATAAATGCACAGACGCTCGTTCTCAAAACTGTGTGTAAATTCATAAGGGGATTTTTGGAATTAGTTAAAAAGGAAAGGAACACAGTGTGTTGTGTGAGTAAAAGCATTGGTTTTGTGGCATGTTTGTTTAATTTATATCATTTTAAATACTCTAAAATGTTAAACGTGAACCAAGCCCATGCAGAACTGACACAAACTCGACACAGACAGTAACCCGAGCCCTGGAAGAAGCCAGAGAGCATCTAATTGGGAAAGACCAAAATATGCATCACTCTAATTACTTGTAGCGCTCCATATATTTATGTTTTGCAATCAATACTAGCACTTAATGACTCTGAGTGTGTCTGCTTTTAATAAAGCACTTGTTTCGTGCCGCATTAGGGACTAAGAGCGAGAAGTTAATAAGTTCCACAGACATTTAGCTTTCCTTATTTAATTGCTATTCTGTTTCATTTTGTTTGGTCTGTGGCCAGAACAGTGATTAATCTGTAATGAAATATAAGAAACTCCAGGGGTTCAAAAGCTTTTCTGTTTGATAATTATCATATTTGTATTATTGGCTCAATCAATACAGGAATAATAGTTCTAAAAGTTCTAAAATGTACAGTAACTGGGAGATGTTTCATTTATTGTTGTGCATAATATGTTATATCAGTTGCAGTTAATTACCTCAATAATGCATTAAAAAATTTCTGAATCAGCTGTTAATAGTCAAAGATACTGTCACGGTTTCCCCTCTTTGTATTGTGGTTGCCATGGAGACGAACTCCATTGCGCTCATGTTTGTTTTGATTTCTGTTCTAGTCCTGTCTCCGCCCCTGCATTGTCACTGGCTTGTTACCCGATTGTGTTCACCTATTCTGTGTTAAATTCTGATTAATTCTCTCTATAAATACCCTGTTGTGTCAGTCTTAACATTAACCACAATGCAATTTATCTACCTGCTGATAGTCGTTCAGTGAGATTTAGCCCTCACTTCATCTCTACCTGCAGAGAGCGCTGCAGCGGCACTTTAGTCCTTCAGTCTGTCCAGCTCTCTCACCTCCTGATCTGTACACTCTGCTCAAATAGATAAGCTTCCAAAGCTACAAGTTTCATCTTACTACCGGGATCAACATCACTGGTTTCGTGTCATCTTGTAGATCACTGACTCTGCGTTGTATAGCTGCATTGCATTCTGGGACTCCAGTGATTGCACCAATGTCTCCACTAACACTACTCTGGTTTTGTCATTCATATGGCATTGCTGGAAAGAAGAAAAGCAGGATCTAACATTGAAACCTGATTATGGATGAGATTGTTGTAATTTTTTTGTCTCAGAGAAATAATGAAAATACAAATTAGCACTAGAATCAATAATCGCATCACAAATATTTCAATATAATCATATTTAATGGGTTTCAGGGTGGAGATATTTTTGGATTTGTCATTTTGATAGATTATGCAAACATGTAAACATTTGACAACCACAATGAGTTTGAAAAGTAAATGATCAGAGCCAAAGCAATCTACATAGCCAACAGCTAGGGCATCACAAAAGTGGAGCTGACTACTGAGGACCCCTAAGGGGGAGGAAGTTATCTTAAAGATCAACAGCAGCTTATACAGTATTCCTCCTGTTGAACAACCAAGCCAATCCCCAGTCAAATGCCTTTGTGTTGAGTTTCTGACATAATCCATGAAAGATCCTGTCCAATAGAGCATGTGTGTTTTGTCAGTAGGAGATAACAGCACAAGTAGAAAGAGATCTGCTTTGATTTTTGCTGTTCTTTACTAGCTAGCGTTGTATAGATAAGTGTGTTTGTGTCAGAGAAACGAGCATGATGATGCATTTTGACAGCTTGTCAGTCTGATAGGTCATGATGATGCTAGGCCGTACACAAATCTTTTATCTTATAACGTCACACAACAATGTTTATAGACTGGTAAAGCAACAATACTTTTCTCTATGCTCAGACATGATTAAATAATACAGTTATATCTTTTCAGATAATATTAGTTTAATTTCAGTTTTTCATTTTCCCAGAAATGTATCCAACTCCCAGAAATCTCTCTCTTTCTCTCTCTTTCTTTCTCTCTCTCTCTCTCTCTCTCTCTCTCTCTCTCTCGCCTGGAGGCAATATGAAAGACAAGCTGAGTTTTCTGGCTTCTACAGAGAGGGCAACTTTGGATGTGAGGGTCAAAGACCACCTGAAGTTTGAGCAGTTCAGCTCTCTTTTTGGTCGCCTCAATCTTTTTACATTTGCAGTTTACATGCTGACATGGACAGATTGGCTAGCAGACACCCAGAGAAACTTGAAGCTCAATCTTCTAGCTTTCCTTAGTGTCACTTTATTATAATGTGTTATAATCAGTGCATGATACAGTGGCTGAACACATGACACATTTAGATTATAAGTTATTGTTATAATTTTTTTTTCTCTCAGAAGTGTCAATCAGAAGTTTGGTTCATTCTCAATTTAGTATCTTGTGGCTTCTACAAATTTCTCACACAAATTGGTAACTCTCACACACAATAAATATATATCTATATATATATATATATATATATATATATATATATAAAATGCAAAAAAATAGGATGTGCTGGATCAATTGTTATTTTATAAGTTGATAGATTCTATGGCGGAAGCCATATTGTGAACTTAAACCAAATTTGCAGTGATTAATGTGATTATTACAGCTAGGACTATTCATGCAGCACTACAGTACTGTAGCGTCACCACTGCCCGCCAGAGGGAGCCCTCGCCCGAGTTTTGACGCCACCCACGAGGAACACTTCTGGGGTTCTTACGGACATTTAAGCAGCGCGTTCACCACATGAGGATGCGAAGTATTGTTTTCGGGACATTACCAAGCCTTTTCCTATGCCATTGTGTTTTGTTTGCCTTTGGTGTATGACCCTGGTTTTTGTTTACGGATTACTGCCTTTGCCTTGCATTTTGGATTGGATTACCTCGCTGCTTGACTTCCTGTTTTTTTTGGACTTTGCTCTCATTTCTTGTTTACCTTTTCTGCCTGCTGATTTGGATTTTTCTGTTATTGATCTGCTAATGGATCCTACACAACCCGCCTCCGGTGAGTCATTACAGAATACTTTGCCTGTTTTGGATCCAGCAGAGCGTGCTAATTTGCAGGTGGTGGTAACCCGCCAAGGAGATATCATTTGCGCTTATCAGGAGCAACTCGCGGCACTGCAGGCTGCCCACGAACAGTTCCAGCAAACACCAGTGATTCCCGCTACTGTAACCGCACCGGTGCACAGCAAATCGGCCCAGATGGCACTCCTGGAGAAATTCGACGGCTCTGCGGAGCACTGCCGAGGTTTTCTATGGCAATGCACTAATTTTTTCGCATTTCAACCCCTGGCATACCGGGAGGAGAACACCAAGTGTGCCTTCCTCTTGTCTCTGCTCACGGGGAGAGCACTGGACTGGGCCTCTGCCGTCTGGGACACTGACCCCCTGGTAAATTCATCCTTTACTTACTTCTCTGAGCTAATCCATGACGTTTTTGAATACCCAGCAGGGGGGGCGTGACATGGCGGTACAACTCTTGGAGTTGCGCCAAGGCACCGAACTGGCTGAAATTCTGTACCCTAGCGGCCCAAAGGGTGGAATGACCCTGCCCTGCTAGCAGTATTTTGGGAGGGACTACGTCTGGCGTGAGTTGGTCTGCCACAGCATGGATGTCCCTCTGTCTGAGTATATTACCAAGGCTATTCGTCTGGATGACCTCCTCTGCCAGCAACGATGCATGTCTCACCCTCACTATGAATCCCGGGTTCGGGAGGACCACAGCAGGCCACGGGAGGAGGGGCCGGAGCCTATGCAACTGGGCAGCACCAGAGTCTCCCTGGAGGAACGTCAACGTCGGGTACGCCAAAATCTCTGCTTTTACTGCGGGGGAGCTGGCCACCGGGTTAGCAACTGTCATTTTCCTGTATGACACTGAAAGTGACTTTGCACCACACTCAGGGTACTATTGTGGTTCCAGCACTAGTGGACTCCAGGGTGGCCATCAACCTCTTCGACCAACAGCTCGCAGAGAATCTTCACCTACATCCGGCCCTCCACTTCTCCAGCAGCAGCATGATTCTTCTTTGTTGAAAATGTACTCCACCACTATGTCATCGCATATATCGACGACATTCTTATCTACTCATCCACTTATGACGAACAAGTCCACCACGTCAGAGCAGTCCTCACCCGGCTGCTGAAACACCAGCCATACGTCAAGGTCGCGAAATGCTAATTCCACCCAGACTCCATTACCTTCCTGGGTTACGTCATCTCGAAGAAGGGGTGGAAATGGACGCCAGCAAAGTAAAGGCGGTCGTGGACTGGCCTGAACCTACCACAGTCAAAGAATTGCAGCAGTTCCTGGGGTTTGCACACTTTTACTGGCGATTCATAAGAAACTACAGCAGCATCGCTAACCCAATGACGTCACTCCTGCGGGGTCAACCACGGCATCTACATTGGACAGAACAGTCCCGATCCGCATTCAACCAGCTAAAGTCAAGTTTTACCACAGCACCGATCTTGAGGCACCCAGACCCCAGCCTGCCCTTCATCGTCGAGGTGGATGCCTGCCAGGGAAGCCCAGGGAAAGTTTATCCTTGTGCCTACTTTTCTCAAAATCTAACCCCAGCTGAAGCTAATTATGATGTTGGCAATCAGGAGCTCCTTTCTATCAAGGAAGCATTGGTAGAATGTCGGCATTGGCAGGAGGGAGCATGCCACCTATTCATTGTACTGACTGCCCATCATAACTTGGAATATAGGCGTAATGCTAAGAGACTGAACCCAAGACAAGCTCGATGGGCACTGTTCTTTACCCGGTTCCTGTTCTCTGTCACATATCGACCAGGCACCAAGAATGGCAAGGATGATGCACTATCCCGGGGACATGATCCCATAAATGCGCCTAGTAGCCCGTAGCCCATACTACCATCCGCCATAGTACTTGCACCTATCAGAAGGGATATCATGGAGGAGATCCAGCGGGCCCAGTTCAGCGAACCCCCACCACCAGTTTGTCCACCCACAAAACTCTTCGTGCCTACTGCTCTATGTCTGAGAATAATGCGGTGGGTGCACGAGGCGCCCAGCTCCGGCCACCCCAGTATCCGGCGCACAACAGCCCTGATTAGCAACCGATTTTGGTGGCCCGCACTGGCACAGGACGTAGAGGAGTACGTGGGGACCTGCAGCACCTATGCTCAGTCTCGTACCAGCCGCAAGCTCCCCATGGGCTTGTTAGAACCTCTGCCCATTCCCAAGTGACCTTGGTCCCACATGGCCATAGACTTTGTTACCGGCCTCCCTAGTTCGGCAGGAAACACCACGATCCTAGTAGCCATCGACAGGTTCTCTAAGGCATGCCGACTGGTCCCCCTCGAAGGCCTACCCACAGCCATGGAGATTATTTATTATTTCACCACATTTTCCGTACCTACGGCCTTCCTGAAGACATCTTGTCTGACCGAGGCCCGCAATTCACATCTGGAGTCTGGAAAGCCTTCTGCACCCACCTAGGGGTTTAATTCATTTACATTTACGGCATTTGGCAGACGCCCTTATCCAGAGCGACTTACAATAGTGCTTTGAAGTCTATCAAAAATA
>CM074916.1:28141216-28159588 GCA_037576815.1 Pangasius larnaudii
TTTTTTTTTCAGGCTTAAACGCAAGTGCGTTTATATAAAGACGGTGGTCTAAAATGTAGAGAAATGAATACATGTACACATTTTAATTCAATTTAATATTTAAAAAAAGAAAAGAGAAAATGCAAACTAATTTCTCTATGGACTCCATGTTAAAATGACCAAATGACATTTTTCATTTTGAAAACACACATCAGAAATATTGCTCTTAACTGGACATAATAAATATCCATTCTTTGTGCAGTGTCCTTCTCCACTTGTATCATATCCCCTGACCTGAAGTGGTCTTTGGGTCTTATTTGAAGTGTGTATTTGATTTCGGAAACATTCACTGCAGGGGTGCTGTCTGCTGTTTCCTCCGGCTTCTCAGATCTCTGAGATGATATGATCATCTCTTTGGGCTACACACACACACACACACACACACACAAACACAAAAACACAAAAACATACAATATCTTATATAACCTTTAAAATTCAACAGTATACATTTCAGACTCCTGCTACATCCGGGATCACGATGAGCTCGCTGAACTTTGCTTGTTTTTTTCTGGAAGACCACCCACATTTGGGCTGATTCAAGAGTATCAGTTTCAGCCTGTTCTTCTTTATAACACTCTCAGTGTGTGTGTGTGTGTGTGTGTGTGTGTGTGTGTGGGAACAGCAGTCTGAGAGAGTGTGCGCTTTCCTAATGGACCATAGTGCTGTGTAAATCAGGGTCATTTACATACTTGGTTGTATTGCATTATAGTGATGGGAGCTATGGACTGTATGACACTGAATTTGAATCGAGAGAGGCTCCTTTAAGTGCTGATTATGGAATAAATCTATCATGAAGGAGGAAATATTAGCTGTCTCCCTCTTTTACACTCATTTATCAGAAGAAAAGCAGGTGGGAACCCTGACCTGCTCATTAGGGAGGATCTTGTCCTTGAATAAATGAGCAGCGCCATCAGTCCATCTGACAATTCTTTCCTCTTCACTCCAGCTTCTTTATCACTATGAAGACACAGAAAGCTCAATTTGTTCTCTCAGATGCTTATTAATGTTTTGTGTGTGCAAACTTGATAATCCCTACGAAAATGGGTCTCTGATGAGGATTGTGTCTAAGTGAAAATACAGGATAGTCGATGCAAATCGGTTAATTAAGCACCCACAATGTGGTTTGCTGAGTGTTAAAAGTTGCGTTACAGCTAGTTTAAAAAGCTACACGGGTGAGCAGAAAGCCTTTTGACTACTCATTTGAAATTGTGCTTTTTTTTCTTGAAAATCTCATGGATTATTTGTATATTAACTATGGCCTTTTTCATGTTGTGTTTTTGCATTGTGAATTTTGTCATTAACCTTCTCGCATATGGAGTCTCACACTCTCCCAGAGTCATGTCTTTTACAGTTACATAGTTTCAGTGTAGCTAGTTATAACTAGTAATATCTTTTACCATAAATAAAGCAACCATTCATTCTGTTCGAAATTCATTGATGATCATGATTGAACTTACAGTATGTTCAGCTGGTGCACCTGGCCCATGGCATTCAATTGCTGCCTACTACGCAGTGAGTTATTAACCATTTAGGGTTGTAGGTTTTGCTTAGCAGTCAAGTGAAGTGAAGCTCGGCAAGATCAGATCAACAGGTGGCACTTTTGTATGAGTATGAGTTTGTGGTTAATTAGATAAAAATACAGCTTGCCTGTAGAGGCGTAATGAACACTAGAGGTCCCAATCTGCACAACTCATAGAGTTAAACTGTATAGAGAGCACGCTGGTCAAGTGATCGCGTTCTTTCATGGCGAGCCTGCCAGATCATTCGATAGCAACGATGAGCAAAGCACATTATACATTATATGGTCACATGACCATGTTATAACAGTTACAAAGATTTTCAAACAACACGAATCTGTGATCTACAGTGCCTGAGAAAGAGCTGTTTCAGCCGTACCTGGCTTAGACACTTCACGTTTTCAATCAAAATTCTGGGGAGAAGTTATAAATGTATTTATTTTTAAAATATGTTGAACCTCTTATACATTTTGTTTAATAATAATAATAATAATAATAATAATAATAATAAACCACTGTCCATAGCCATTTTTGATTTAGACAGAAATAAAAAAGGAGTCTTTCGTGTCCTAAATTTTCTTCATTCAAATTTTGTTCCACTATTTTTGCACCATTATTATTATTATTATTATTATTATTATTATTATTATTATTATTATTATTATTATTATTATTTAAATAATTTTTTTAAATATAAAGCTTACCAGAAAGTTTCACAGGACAACTGGTTGAGACTACAGGTGTGTATCAGGACTGGGATCCCACACCATGCAACACGAAAGTCTTTCAAGGAAGAGGTTTTTAATTCCATGCAGGCGAGCATGAGCTGCCAGATATGAAGCTCGTGTAACATACAAAGACCATGTTTTTTACACGTGGGACAGCATGCTTAACTGCCTGTTCAGGGTCACAGAGGTTTTAATTAGGCTTTAATTAGGCTAATATAAACCATATTTAAATATTGTTTCCACCTAACTTGCATGTGATATCATTTACAGATATTCTTTATAAATCATCTTACATTCAGCTGGTGCAGTGGGCTCATGACATTTACTATCACATAGCGGATTACTAACCCTGTTAGGCCGTGTGTTTTGTTGGTGAAGCTTGGCCAGATCAGATTAACTCAGTTGTACTTTTCCATTCATGATGTTGGAGATTTTATCAAACAAACACCAAAAAAAAACACTGTCAGAGACTGTAATCTTGGCTTTTCAAGCTGCCCAGGGTGCATTTGTGAGTGAGACGAGCGCTGGGTTTCTCATCGTGTGTGTCTGGCTCTGTCCTGTCTCCAGCACTGTGCTTGTTACCCGATTGTGTCCATCTGTTTTGTGTTGAGCCTTTAATTAGTTTGTCTCTGTACTGTATACCCTGCCATTTCATTGCCCCATTGCGTAGGCTTATTGTGCACCAGTATCACTAAATCTAAGCATTGCTTTCTCCATGTTTTGCAATCTTTTCTTTTTTTTTTTTCTTTTTGGTTTGTGCCTTGCTGTGCCTTGCTGTTTGCACTTTCAATCATGGAATATCCTATGTTAAACCTTCCTGCTTTCCATAGTGAACATCGACTATGGTTGTGTTTACGCATTTGCATCCTGCCGCATCTAACTGTCCTTTCACCGTTTAAAAAAAAAGGTGAGATAGAACTCCATCCGTATGAACAGGACACACACACACTCATGCGTGCATTATTTTGCATCACACTTTGCCTAGCCTGCATTATACTTGATTTGTAATTAAACATACATATGTGTTTCAGTTTCACTTTTCTATTTCCAGCATTCACAAACTTCATTTAAATATTGTTTCCTCCACCTGCTTTGCATGCAAGTCTTCTACAGTTATTTTTTTGTTAATCATTTGCATGTTCAGTCTATCACACAAAAATGTTTTGTGACTGCACACAAAAATGAGCTTGAAATGGGATCTATGGAACGCAACAAACTACATTTGTTACAGTGAACATAACTTAAAAAGTGCCCATACTCTCACTTGCTTTTCCCTCCTGTACTGTGCTAATGAAGCAGATGTTTATGAGCTGAATTAGCTCTATTAAAGGTGTATTAGCACTGGGAATTCACAAACCACCGTGGCACAGAGGCGCCTGAGGACTACGACTGAGATTCACTGCCTCACACAAGCCACACTGGAAGAGAAAAAAAAAACCTTTATTTTCTCAATTATCAAATTTAAAAGTTTTAAATGAGTTCTTAAACAAGAAGATAATCGCTTTGGGAGCACTTTTAAGCAATTCAGCTTCATGGAGCTCATTTAAAAGTTTCTAGATGAAAAAACTGTTGTGTTTAACTTTACAGTGCACTCTCTACAGTCTGACCTTCACATGCTGCAGTATCTATCTGTATTTATCTTAACAGCTTCTGCTAACATACTATCTCAGATACAGTGGGCCAGATGTTCTCCACACCCAAGACTACCTCACACACAGATTCCTCAAGCCCTACACACCTTCTGTTCCTGCTGAGGAGAAATGCCACACATGGGCTGACTAATGTTGTGTGTAGACTCGTGTTAAGCAGCAACCAACTTCTGAACATCTGCAAGATTGAGAGCATAGAACAGAAAATAATCTTTCTCTGTTGATTTAGTAAGAAGACTTGATATAACAACATTATGGTCTGGGTGAGTTGTGTTCATTCAGTTTTTTTGCTCCGAAATGAAGCAGAAAAAAACAATAAATATTCCAAAAAAAAGCCCTCATATTTGTCCATTGCTTGTTTTTCATCATTTCAGATTAATTTTAAAATTTAAACAGCCTGCATGTGTATCAGCTATAGTTACTGAGTAGATAGTAGCAAGAAGATTGGCATCAGTGTGGGATATACAGCTAATTGTCACGTCCACCGTGGACAATTCCCTCCAGACCTCCAGAGGGCACTCTTACTCACATTTTGAATTTCTTCTTTTGTTGCTGGCTCTCTTCCTGTCTGTGTGTGCACCTGTTTTGTGTTCTCTCTGATTAGTTAACATGTATAAGTTCTCTCTTGGGAGGGTGTGATGGCTTGGTGGTTAGTGCTATTGCCTTTCACCTCCAGGGGGGGGGGGTCGAATCCTGCCTCCACCATGTGTGTGCAGGGTTTGCATGTTCTCACTGTGCTTTGGGGATTTCCTCCCCAAGTCATGACTGGCATTTCCAAATTGTCTGTAGTGTGTGTGTGCAATTGTGCCCTGGGATGGATTGACACCCCATCTAGGTTGGCCCTGCCTTGTGCCCTGAGTCGGCTGGGATAGGCTCCAAGCTCCCCTGTGACCCTGTTTAGGATAAGCGGTACAGAAGATGGATGAAAGTTCTGTCTTTTGTCACTTTACTTTCTAAGCATTGTATTATCATGATTAGTTTGCAGTTCTGTCATGGTTTCATAGCTGTGCCTCATCTTGCCTTTGTCTGGTTCTTTCCTTTTGTTTTCCTAGTTTTGGATCTCTTGCTGCCTTGGTTTGTTTTGTTAGTGTTTCATTTAATAAAGTTTATCTGCACTTGCACCTGACTCCCTAGAAATTGTCACATTAATGGATTACTATCTGCCAGAAGTTTAGTCAAAGGAGGGAGTTTGCGTTTTTGTCGTGGCCTAATGGTTAGAGAGTTGGACTTGTAACCCAAATTGAACCTGAAGGTCATTTAAGTCTCAGGTCCAGCAGGGATTGTAGGTTGGGGGAGTGAATGACCAGCGCTCTCTTCCACCCTCAATACCACGACTGAGGTGAGACCCTTGAGCAAGGCACTGAACCCCCAACTGCTCCCCGGGCACCACAAAAAAAAAATAAAAGGGCTGCCCACTGTTCACGGTGTGTGTGTGTGCACTTGGATGGGTTAAATGCAGAGCACAATTTCCGAGTATGGGTCACCATACTTGGCTACACGTCACTTCACTTCACTTGAAAAAAAAAACAAAAAAAGAAATATTTTATGATATTTCCAAATGCCTCTTCATGGGTGGTTAACATAATACAGATACAGCACAGCTGATTATATACATACAATATACAAAGATCCATAATATATTTGAAGTGGGTTCCAGACTGTGTAATTTATGTATATTTTCTGTCTAATGTTATTTCACTGTGTATTAAATAAGATGATATAAAAATAACAAGCAACACACAGGCAAAGGACACAAAGCAGGCTTTATCTTATATATTTTATACCATGATTACTTGCCAGGCTTTGAATATATTTTTTTATGCTTGCTTATAAATGAATATGAAAATAGCAAACTCATTATTTTATTTCACTCATTTCCTCTGCTTCCTCTAGTCTCACAAGCACTCACATTAGAGTCTGGTCCATTTTCGTTAATGAATATGGCCAGGAACCACCTACGTTCAATTTGTCATGGCAGACGATCAACCAAAAACCTTCCCACAGCAAATATGTGAAATTGTCTCATTAACAAAACTCTAGAATTTTTAAAGATTTTTTAAAACTGTTTCCAGTCCAGTGGCTATATCTTCTTAGCTTTTATTGCTGGAATCCAGCACACAGAAGTGTGTATCATGTACAGTACATGGAGGTCTGTCAGATTGCAACCTTCAAGATCCTGAAGCTTGTGGCCAGAAAAGTGTACACCTTTGATCAGATGCTTTAAAGCTTGTGGTCAGTGCATCTGAAAATGGGGGAAGATACCCCACCCCCAACCCAAAATATCAATAGACTACCATTAACTGACTGTTCTGCATTCCTTCATATTGAAACTTAGAAGCGTACACCTTTTGACTAGGAAACATACAATGGAACAGTGGGCAGGCCCTCCCTCATCCACAGCATTGGAGCCCCCCAGGCTTGTGTCCTGAGCCCCCTGCTGTACACACTCTACACTTATGACTGTGTGGCCACTTTCAGCTCTACCACCATTGTCAAGTTTGCTGATGACACTGTTGTGGTGGGCCTGATATCTGATAATGACGAGAAGGTGTACCTAGAGGAGATTAAAAGCCTGGAGAAGTGGTTCCAGGAGAACAACTTCCTCCTGAACATCAGCAAGATAAAGGGGTTGATAGTGGACTTCAGCACAAAGCCCAAAGCAGGAGAAGAGCTACCACCCCCTAAACCGGGCCCCAGTAGAGAGAGTGGACAAATACCTTGGTGTTCACATCACGCAGGGTCTCTCATGATCCTGTCACATTAGCACCTTGCTGAAGAAGTCCCGCCAGCATCTTTACCACCTTATATGCTTAAGGTACTTTAAACTGCTCTCTAAGGTGCTAAGGAACTTTTCCACCTGCACCATCGAGGGCATTGTGATGGGAAGCATCACAGCCTGGTCTGGGAACAGCACCAAGCAGGATAGGCGAGCTCTCCAGAGGGTGGTGTGAGCAGCTAAGCGTATTTTATCCGCACTGAGCTCCCTGGCCTGCAGTCTATCTACAGCAAGTGGTGCTGGACCAAGGCCAGGATGATAATGAAGGACCTCAGGCATCTGAACAATGGACTCTTTTCTCTGTTGTGGTCAGGGAAGCACTTCTGCTCCCTGAAGGCCAACACAGAGAGAATGAGGAGGAGCTTCTTCCCACAGGACAACACACAGGACTATAGCTTGGACTTGTGTGCACAAAACCCACTACCTCAGCCTGATGTTGCACAGAATATACTGCACAGCGTATATTGCACAAACAAGTGCACATATCTGCACCTTATTCAAAGTGTAAATTCTGGTTTATGTAAATTATACTTTTACTTTTACTGTTATATAGCATTTCACTGCACATCATCCTGTGTATGGTTGTTTATGTGACCAATAAATTTGAAGTCATAATTTCGGTGAACTAAGATCCTGAGTTTCCCAAGTTCACCAACTTAAACATAAGTGACAGCACAGTCAATAAGGCAGCAGTCATCATGAACGCTAAAAAAAAAAAAGCTAAAATTAGGTTGCCACCTATTCAACATGCCAAAACCAGGCACCTTATAGGGTTCTTCCAGCAGTACTTTGTATTTGACCTTGCAGATCTAAGCAGTGGTTGTTCTTCATGACAAGATTGTAGAAGCAGTAGATGTGACAGTCCGAAATTAAATCAAATGCAGATTTCTTTCTCAGCAAGTTTCAATGACAATTTATTTCTTTTTTGCTTCTTTTTGGGGATTTCTTCCCTGGCCAATATCGCGCTTCTTCTTCAGTTTAGGCGCTGTGACTTGTTGCTGCTCTCCTTATGACTGGTTATTGCTTTAAATTTCCAAGTAATGTCTAACTCCACAATAATGGCTAAAGCTGTTGCCAGTGAGTGATTATTTTTGAAATTGTATTAAAGGTCAGATGAAGGTGTTTCATTTGTCTCATCACAGAGAGATGTACTGTTAGGAAAAAAATATATAGTTCCCCAGAATCAGGCTACTACACTTAACGTGAAACAATAAAGGATAAGTAACCCAGTGACAATGCGAACTGAATAAATACAATAAATACAAACAATAGACTATACATGAATCAATACAGTAAACAAACTACCATTTACTAAAATATAAATTCTACACAAAACTCTATTGCACACAAGCATTGCTAATGTAAACTCTGTTAGTAGTCCTGAGCAGCAGTATGAACATGTGAAGCAAATTGTGCATGTGGATTATTAAATATTATATCTAAAATGCTTGATAAATTCCACCAATATAGACACAGAAGTCTATATTTTCCCCATGGGAACATGAGAACACATTCCGAGTGGAAAATTGGAGTATAACGAATATATGACATTTGACTACAATGAATGATTTTTTGGGTTAAAAATGACGATATTGAAATCTGTTGTGTTTTTTGTTGCTGTTGGTGGTGGTGGTGAAGTCCACCCAATTATTTATTACTTAGACCCTGATAATTAAAAACATAGAACTGAAGGAGGGTGTACTTTCTTTTTCTCATCACTGTATATATAAATTTAAGAGAGAGAGAGAGAGAGAGAGGGAGAGAGAGAGAGGGAGAGCATGTATAAGAGACAAATAAGGCTAGTTGTTCAATTAAGAAGCCGTGTAAAAGATGGATGCGCGTGTCTGTACAGATGGGAGCCGTAAACTGAGGCAGTGCAAGTGGCAGAATTGATATTAATTAATATTACTGGAAGAATTGGCATGTTGTCCTTAGGGTGGTTGCCATTTATCAACATACACATGCAAATTTGAAGAAACTCAGCATTTACCAAACGTTCGTAAATACAGCGTAATTTATTTGGTTTGGCTTGGCTTATGTAAATAACATTTACACGCAACTTGACTCAAAGATTGATGAATGAGGCTGCATGTGTTTATAAAAGACTTAACAGCTATGTGCTAGCTAGCTAAATTGTTAGTCTCGTTCATACATCCTACTTCATCCTTCATACTTCATTTATAACACTTTCTGTATTGTATCTGTGATGACTGGAAAGAATGCAGAGTATGAATTCCATTGTGCAGTGTAACTGCTTGTTTCACTGTGTATATGACAATAAATTTTGAATTTTGAATCTATGCTACGGAGGTAATGGCGCTAGGCCTTTGCCCAGCAACTCTAACCACTTAAAAAGTGAGCATGTGCCTTCCCATGTTAAAAATACAAATTCATACATTCTTTTTGAACAAATTACAGTTATTCTTTGTAAATCCCCCCACTAACTGCTTGTATAATCTCAGATCGCACACACAAACAAGCCTTAACTGGGATCTAAGTAAGTCCTGCAGTCTGCTATTAAACACACGGAGAAAAAAAATAATATCCATAACTAAATAAGTTTCAGTGAAAATAAATTACAATGGAAATGGTCTTGTTTTGACTGCCATTCACTGTTACATTGTCTTTATACAAGCATTAACTGCTACACGCTAACTAGCTAAGTTTACAGTTTTAGTTAGTAGATAGCTATGCTAGCTGACAGAGCTATTCCTAGCATACATTGCTAGGAATATCTGATATAAGACAATAATGGACATCTGCCAGCCAGTAAGAAATGACTTTCCATGGTTTAAAAATTTATTATTTTTTTAATTTAATGAAGCTTATATATATTGTTCAAACCAAGACCAGCATCTATGGGAAAAACTGGCTATTTCTTTTTCTTAGATGCTTAATTCTCTGTAGAAAGTAGCCAAGATAAAGTGTGTGTGTGTGTGTGTGTGTGTGTGTGTGTGTGTGTGTGTGTGTGTGTGTGTATGCGCAGTTGGAGTGTGGGTGGCTGGTGATAAAATGTACTCTAAAAGAGAGAGCACTGCTAAAAGTTGGAGGTTGTAACACATTTCATGCTTTTAGAGACATCTAAGTAAACACTTTTGTCCATTTATTTCTTATTTTACATTACATAACAGGGATAGTCTTCAGAAAAATCTTTCTCTTTAGCTATTTAGGAGATTTAATGAATGAACCAAATAATAATAAAACAAATTAATTGATAACGAGTGTCCCACTCACTTTAGTGCTAATCTACACTTACTGGTTTATTGTGGTGTTGATTTTTTTTTTTGCTCTTCCACGATGTGAGATTTGGATCTCGAGGTGCTGTCTATGTTCAGGTATGTCTTCATCTTCAATCTAGCATAGTGTACATCCTAGAGTGTGTATGTAGGTGTGTGTGTGTGTGTGTGTGTGTGTGTGTGTGTGTGTGTGTGTGTGTGTGTGTGTGTGAGAGAGAGAGAGAGAGAGATGTCGTGCCATTTCAGTGGAGAGAATAGCACTAAGTATGTCATGTGATCATCAGATTTTCATTTCATTTTCTTCTGCACAATAAAGAGACTCATAATGTGTATTTTAATGATAAATATCATAGTAAGATCCTTATTTTGTGGTGTGTCTGTGTATGCGTGTGTGTGTTTGTGTGTGAGCGCGTGAAATACGCAGCAGGTTAAATGTTTGTATTTTAAACTGCTGTTTTTTTTATTATTCAGTGTAAGATAAAAGCTAAACCTATACAATACACAAGTGTAAAAATATAAATGAGGAATAAAGGTACGTGTAATTGTTCGAATAAACACCTGCATTAGCAACTGTTCTGTGTAATGGCTCATAAAAATAGCAAGTGCCCTTGAGCTCCTTACATAAATATGAATATGTGAATAGAGATGCAGCTCTATAACGAGAGATTCGAGGGGGGAAAAGTAAACTAAAAACTAATAGGAGTTATCATTTGTATTTATATGGTATTATGATATGGTGTTATTTGTATTTTTATGGTATACGACTGGGGTGATTAAAGAATTACAGTGATTAGTCCCTTCAGTCTCAGAAGTAGGCAACTAAATTAAAATGAACTCCAAGTTAAGTTTTTCTAGCATGTTCTTTTCTAATGTCAGGACCAAGCTGCATAATTCTATATATTTAGTTGTACCGGAGTGGTGTTGAATTCTTGATCCTGACTGGTCAGAAGCTGTTAATTAATGTTCTATCACAGGTTTATATTAATGTGCATATTCTAACACATTATTGTTTCTATAGTAACAGCTCACCCTGGGCTGTACAGTGGACGCTCCACATAACCTAAGACTAACAATAATAAATGGAGCTGCTAACAAAGAAAACAAATAATCACGGATACGGTGATATTTTCTGTAATGAGAGGTTTGACATTTATGGAAGGAGTCTCCAGTGTTAGTGCTTTGAAACCATTGGAAAGTCTTCAGGACAGGGGAGTTTACGCTTTGGGGTTTCATGATAACATGATAAGCTGCATTTTTTTGTTTGTTTGTTTTTGTTTTTTTGTCTTATTAACTTCAAGAGAGAGAAAAAAAGAGAGGCTGGTGAGAGAACGACTGTTTATACACAGCTGCTGTACTGTAAGTGAGAAAAGAAACTAACTTGCTTAACAGAAGTTCCACAATATTACATGTACCTGTAAATGGAAAAAAAAAAGTGTGATGTGTTGCTCTTTATTTAATGCTATGGTATACAGTAAGAGGAAAAAGAACCTTTGGGAAGTGCTGTTATAGGAAAATAATCAAATAATGGGGCTGTTGAGTATTTTCCTGTAAATGCATGCCCCCAAGTGTTTTTTTTTTCCCTTTCTTGTTACATTCTTCTTTGTTTCTGCATATTTTCTTAAGAAATGTGAAGTACAAAGTATAATATTCACTGTTTTTGTGTGTCTACAGTTGTACCGTTTTCCCTTTTTTCCACATACACAATTTTTTTTTTTTACAAATTTGGTTGCTATCTTTGTTTCATGTCCATCATTAATGGAGGGAGACATGCTAACAGCATCCGTACATAGTGCTGTCCAGAAGTACTGTGATAATAAGTCTTTGCTCCCAGAGGGCCCTAAAGAGTGATTTTTATTCTAGCGAACTTGAAGCTGCCAAATATAATTGCTGGTAGTGTAGGGAAAACATTTATTTTTCATCAGTTCATTACTAATTCGCTATCTTTTTTTGGTAAAATGTTGGCTTTGGCTTTATGTGCATTCCAAATAGCCATTTCATTTGGCGTCTACAGCCAGAGAGATCTCACAGCAACAGGTGTCGCCTCAACGTGGAGGAAGATGTAGTGATGAGGACTGCAGAATAAACCACAGCCCTTAATGAAATTTCTCCTCTGTAATGTGTCCCAGCTGAGCTCCCATCATCTTATCATATCAAGGAGCAAATGATCAGTCTGAGAACATTAAGCTTGCTAATGGACAGGTGAAAGCAGCGTCTGCCCTGGACACATCAGAGACATCCCTGGTGCTGCTGTAAGGCCCGGGACGATCTGATCTGGCCTTTCTCCAAAAAGGCTTTCTTCTGGACACCAAGGGCCAGATGGGCCTGATTATTAGCCCGATCTAATTTCACCTCAGAGCCTCAGAGTTCGGGAGGAGCTTGTGCCTCCAATATCTTTCCAAAGATTTATGAAGTAGATAAATGTTTTACTTGGGTGATGTGGAATTAACCGTTTCGATGTCTAGTGTAAACAAGAGTCAAAATATTTGAGTCTCTTCAGTGAGTCGAGTCATGTCCCCATCTTTTCTGTTAAATGATTTAGTTGAATACTTTTCTCTAATTTGTGTTAATGTGTGTCCACGTTTAGAAGAATTCTTTTTCACTCCCTCTCCAATACTGACTACTACTGCATGCACTGACACACTGGAAATGTCTAGCCCAACAGGAATCACTTAACTCACTGGCTCAACTGATTTATTAACACACTTAACTCACCTGATTCACTGAACTCACTCATTCAACTAATTACCCGAATTCACTGAACTCACTCACTCAACTAATTAACTGAATTCACTCACTCAACTGAATTCACTGAACTCACTCATTCAACTAATTAACTGAATTCACTGAACTCACTCATTCAACTAATTAACTGAATTCACTCACTCAGCTGATTCACTGAACTCACTCACTCAGCTGATTCACTGAACTCACTCACTCAGCTGATTCACTGAACTCACTTGCTGCACCCAAATTCCCTACTTATACTATGCACTAAAAAAAACTATGTACTCTTTTTGTGAAGAAAAAGTACATACTTTTGAGTGTGTAGCAAAAGAGTATACAAGTACTGGGACATACTAACATGTCACGTAATAGAAGAGAACATTGTTGCCTACTTACCCACTGTCACCGTAAACAAACTTCTTCATTCATTATTCCTTATGTATTTTATACTACACAATTTACCATTCCCTTGATTTATTTTTACACATTTCATTCACACCTCTCTAAAATGTATCCTTGAATTCGGCGAAGCAAACTATCACAAAACTCCTCCTCGCTCCTGAGTGCAAGGAGTAGTGGGCAATATTAGCTGAAAAAGTGTCCATGGATAAACACTTCGAAAATCTACCGGAAATAGTAGGCCACCCGGGTATCTTCGGGATATTCATTTCAATATACTATAATTTGGGACACTAATTCTAATCGCAGATACTATTTAGGACGGATAGTAGGTGAATTGGGTGCAGCAACTGACTCAATTGATTCCCTGAACTCACTGACTCAACTGAATGAGAGAGCTCCACCCAGAAATCCCTGGTTGGTACACTCGTTACTCTGACAAGACGTTTAAGCAAATTCACGCACTGGCACTTCGTTACACTATGGACTGCTCGACAATGGAAATAATGGACTCAAATGAGCGTTTCAAACTAGCGTTTCAGTGAAATAACTGATTCTATGCAGCATTCCTCAAGTATCAAGTTGCATATGAACGATTTTATCCATAAATCATTCACATTTTTTACGCACACAAAAAAATATATATTTTCATGAAAATCCAAGTAGCTCTGAAGTACATTTGAATTCTAGAAAAGCTCCTGAGCGACTGTAAGTTTATTTATAAGGAGACTCACTAAGGAGGAACCTTAACTGGTCGGGTTCAAGTCATATAATTGTTAATGAGTTATTGTGATTTTAATAATCATAATATTTATCAAGTTTAAATCACATTTATTTCAAACACAAAGACATGCAATGTGCAGTTTGTAAAACTCTGTCTTTTTATATTAATGACTTGAAAGAAAGTGATCCAAAAACAAATCTATAAATTAAGACAAGTAAGACTAGCCATTCAATTAGGACAAAAGTAATGGCGCCCCATAAAAAGAGCAAGAGTCAGTGTGTTTCTGTAGTAGCTGCAGTAGCTGGGCTGCATTACTGGAATATTTAGCGCACGTCACATTTAGAAGGTGCTGTTTCACCGTTTGGTCATCATCCTGTCATTTTCTGAGCTGTCTCTGAGCTTTACCTTTTGAGTCACTAAATGTAAATCAGCTGTGACGTGAATGCGCTTGGTAACTTTCAGCTGGTTGGCATTTATCTACATATACACGTGTGTACGAAGAAAATTAGCATTAATGAAAATGTTATAAATCTGATAGGAGTATTCAGTCTGGCCAACAAAGGCATTTACACACAACTTGATCGATAAATGAAGTTTGTACAGTGACTTCTGTAGGAAATGATTTTTTAAAATTGTGAACATGTGCAAATAAGCAACTTCATATATAAAATAATTCCCAAAGTATTAACTGTTAAGTTATTAATACTTTCTCCAAACATTTACAAGAAACCACTTCAAAAAAAAAAATCACTGCAAAAAATGACACCTTAGCAAGTGGAAAAATCTGAAATTTAGTCACATTTATCTGAAATTTCCTATTATCGGATTATAATAAACCGAATATAAAATATTAAACATAATTCAAGACATTTTTTACTAATTTCATTTTAAACATTTATTTCTAGAAGCAAATAGGTTTAATAATCTTATATTTGGTTAATAGGAAAAACTAGATAAAGCTGACTATATTCAAGATATAGCAAAGGAAAGTCTAAATCTGGAACAAGATGTTCAAAAAACGCTTATTTGTCTTTCCAGTGCTAAGATGTCTTTCTTGTTGTTGTTGTTGTTGTTGTTGTTGTTTTTGCAGTGAGATTTTGACACCATATGCATAATCACCGAAAGAAGGATAAAATGGCATTTAACCAAAAACCAAACAATTAAAATGCGATTAATTCTTAATCACCCGAGTCGTAACCAAGAGACCTTTTTCCTCACCATTACTGAGTGAGCTGATGGATTTATGAGCGTTGTGGTTACAATATCACTAAATTCCATTCATTTTACTCTGGAGTTTTTTTTGCACTTAGACTTTGTATGCATTGTGGGAAACGTGGTAGGAAGAATTATGAGCACTGTATCTGTAACTATATCTGTTATATACAGCGTTCTGAGATGGTAATTCACATGTATGTACGGTATCTTTACAGAGTGACTATTTTATGTAAGAGACATAAATACTCATTATGTTATGTTGCCTGTACAATGTTTCAAAAGAGTGTTTACACTATATATATATATATATATATATAGATATATATATATATATATATATATACAGTGGTGTTCAGAAGTCTGTGACCATAATGAAAATCTAGGATTTTTTTTTTCTTTTAAAATTGGAAATAAACAGAAGGTTTTAGAATTTTGAAATATTTAAAACAAAGAGAGTAAATGTTCAATATCGTTAATATCTAATATTCAAAATTCTGCACTATTTCCAAGTCTCTATTTAAATGTAAGCAAATGTGGGATATTGAGCATGTTAACGGCTTTGTACAAAAGGTCAGATTTTCCTCATGTCTGATCTCTTCTAATGAAGCGTGTGATCAGACGACACTCGGATGGATTTGATCTAAAATGGATCATAAGGTTTTGCACATACTTGTGGAGTCCATGCCAGCTCGAGTGCACGCTGTCATTGAAGCAAAAAGAGGACAAACCAAATACTAAGAAACTCTGAAATTCATGTAAATGTCTCAAAGATTCGACTTTTCACTCAAGTTGTTGTCAGTAATATAATTTGTAATTTGTTATTTTGAAAAAAAAGAGTGCAAAATAGAAGCATTCTCGCTAGTGCGCTCAGACTTTTGGAGCCCACTGTATATGTTCTGTGTGCATAGATATTAAGAATTGACCCAACGTACTGTATGTAGGGAATCATAAGAAACACTACACCTACTCTCATCAAGTTGGCTTGTGCAGATGAAGACAAATTTGCAGCCATGGAGCTGTATTAAATAAATGATGCTAGATTATCCCACTGGGCTTGAACAGTCTTTTATTATGGTCCTCCAGATGGATTGGTATCACATTATTTAACATACGTAATTACAGCCATTATCATTTTGCCTTGTAATATCAGTAGACTTTATTAAGATGTAATTAAACACGTTCAGACAAATCCGACCTCATGAAAGGGGAAAAAAAAAGCAAAATTACAGCATGCTTCTATTATCACACTTTTTCATTACAATTTTGCCATTTAGGCGAACTAGTTTTCTTGAATTTTCTAGCGCTGTAATCAGAGCTGATGACATCATGGTGATCAGGCTGACCACAATCCTCCAAATGAGCACATTCAGCCTCGCTCACCACAAAAGCCTTTTTCTTTAATGACACTTTTTTCTTGAGGTTTCTAGCTAATGGCAGTAATTCTGCTGTGCCTACTGAGTGTGTGTGTGTGTGTGTGTGTGTGTGTGTGTGATAGAGGAGAGCCAGTGAGTCTAATGAATTTGACGACCCCAAAATGGCTATAAAAGCCTTTTTTTTCCCCCTCTCCTCTGTTCCAGCTTCCATCAGCTCTCTCCAAAGTAGCTGGCCTAAATATTTTGTCATTGTGACGCCGATTCCACCATTCAATTAAAATGACCTGCTGTGCATTACTTTAAACGGTCACTCTAAAGGGAAAAAGGCTTGCTTTTGTAATGAGTGTAATTCTATCAGAGCTTTCCTGTCATGACAGTCTTTTTTTTTTTAGCTTTTGTGCTGTTAAAAAGGCAGAAGTGAATTCTTTTGGCCTCATTTCCCTGTGAAATGAGCTGCAGGTATGTTTGAGCTGTGTACAGAGATTCGCACTGACCTGCTGTTCAGAGCACAAGCCAAATCTCTTGCAAACACATGTTTCAGGGTTTTTTTTTTTTTTTTTTTTTTTTTTATAGTTTGAAAACTTGACCGCGTTTGACACCGTTTGGCAATCAGCTCTTCACACTCAGCCTTATTTTAGCTGGAGCTCTTATGGCAAAATGCCAGACTGCTGAGAAGCCAATTTCCAAATGACTGCATGTTGCTGAGGAACTCATTCACTGATGAATCTTAACAGTCCTTAGATGCCTTTTGGACTTTTAATCGAATTCTAAACTCAAAGAGATGCATTTTGAACTCTTAACTCTTAACTCCAAAGAAACTCCTAATATATATATATAGATAGATATAGATAGATGTAGATGCTATATATATATATATATATATATAATGTGCAAAAGCATGGCAGATTTTGGCAATTTATTCAACATGTTTAAGAAATAAAACACCCCAGGGTGCAGGAAAATAAGCGAAGTTGAATATTTTGCTATAACCGCACATGCTGAAGTGTTTTACTCCTCTTACACCACAGCAAGTCTTCTTTTTTTATTTGTTAAAGAATGGCACATTGTACTTTTGATCATTTTGTTTAATGTTGTGTAACACCCAAAACACAGGTTAGTTCCTGTTCTTACTTACGTTCTAGCAGCTGTAAACAGCCGTTCCTTCGCCAGCCTCGTTTTTTTTTTTTCTCCTGAAGTCAATAAGACAGAAATTGCAGCTTGTGTCATATAAACTGTAAAGCACAAAGCCCTCTGTGTCAGAAAGCTTACAATTACAGCTTTATCTCTGACTGATAGAAAGCAATCACACTGGAGAATAAACCTCACCACATAAACAATTCCCCAATTTTACTCACACTCTGGGATTCTCACAGCTTGGTCACATCCTCTCACCCAATATGTATGAAGGTCTGTCTGTCTGTCTGTCTGTCTGTGTCTCTGTCTATCTGTCTGTCTGTCTGTCTGTGTCTCTGTCTATCTGTCTATCTGTCTGTCTGTCTGTGTCTCTGTCTGTCTGTCTGTCTGTGTCTCTGTCTATCTGTCTATCTGTCTGTGTCTCTGTCTGTCTGTCCGTCTGTGTCTCTGTCTATCTGTCTATCTGTCTGTCTGTCTGTGTCTCTGTCTGTCTGTCCGTCTGTGTCTCTGTCTATCTGTCTATCTGTCTGTCTCTTCGTCTGTTTCTTTCTCTATGTATCTCTCTTTCTCCTTTTGTCTCTCTCTCTGTCAGTCTTTATCTATCTATCTATCTATCTATCTATCTATCTATCTATCTCATTTTTCTCTTGTTCTCTCTCGCTGTTTATCTATCTACCACCCATCCATCCATCTATTTTTTTCTCTTCATGTTCTCTCTCTCTCTCTCTCTCTCTCTCTCTCTCTACCACCCATCCATCCATCTATTTTTTTTTCTCTTCTTGTTCTCTCTCTCTCTCTCTCTCACACACACACACACACACACACACACACACACACACACACACACACACACACACA
>CM074916.1:28174139-28186924 GCA_037576815.1 Pangasius larnaudii
TATTTTTACCGGACACTGTCATGGCAGGATCTCAAGAGTTTTTATCGTCAAATACCGGTATTTATGGTAACAGATACTCTACCATGTCCACATATATATTGTATTCTCTGTTGAAAAACAAATCTATACAAATTGTACAAATCCCTAGCAGGCAATTTCATGCTACGTGCAGTTAGTACAGTCAGTGTATATGCTAGCAATCGACTCTTCAGACATTTTCAATCATTATAAACAAATGAATTATTTTAGCACTGCAAGTCTGTTACAGGATTAGTCAGGACACTGTTACTGACACAGTGAGTCTGTCTTTAGCTGTCTGTGAGAAACAATTCACACCTCTCCAGTTCTGAGTGTCTACTTTCATATGAGTCTATGCTGATAAAAAGAGATAAGTAACGAATAAAACACTTGGAGATGTACTGTTATAGGAAATTAGCCACTATTACCACTTCAGAGTGGATTAGTTTCCTATTAACAGCCTGTTTGCTGGCTATAACAGTTTATTATTAAAGTGCATCATGTCATACTTTTTATCTATTTATAGTTACATCTAATGTTGTGGAACGTCCATGAGACAAGTTAGTTCCTTTATCACTTACATTATAGCAGCTATTGAACTATAAGCTATGAACATTGGTCCCCTTATCAGCTTCTCTTTTTACTGTTATTTGTCAAATAAAACTAACTTTTTTTTTTTTCATTCGATTTATTATTAGTCTTAGGTTATGTGACGTATCTTCCATGCAAATCCCTGTGTAAGTTGTTACTATAGAAACGATAACATGTTAGAAGAGTGCATTATGTTATATTAACCTGTGATTTGCAGGTACTGTTATAGAAAATTAAATCTATTAAAAAATCAACACCTTCTGGCATATCAGAATGGAGAATTCAGCAGTGTTATAAAAGATCAATTAATGGATCCGGAGAGTTTCATGCAACTGAATTATTATATAACAACACAAGTACTGAGATGCTCTCCATGGCCTACACCTCATAAAGTCCATTTTTTAATGCTAAAAGTATGGAGCTGTAATGATAAACCATTTCAGTGAGGTCATCGTTTTATTTAAGAAGTTAACCACTCAGCTTCTTCAATGCATTCCATCATTATACTCACAGCGCGTTTAAACGAGTTCCTTCATTTCACTTAATTTGTGTATGATGTATATTGTAGAGAAGTGAAAGTGGTGCAGCTAATACTCTCCGATCTCTCGCTCTCTTTTCTTTCTCTCTCTCTCTTTCTCTGCATTACCCTCACGTTCATTGCTTTGGCCTGAGGATTTTTCAAGTCTGTGTGCGAATCTCTCCAGTCTATTAGTCTCTGATGAGCAGAAAACTCTGTACGCTGCAGTTCACTCCGCCGCTTTTAAACACAGCACTGAGACCATTAGCACACTGCAGAGAGAGACATGGAGGAAAGACAGACCCCGGTGTCTAACAGAGAGAAAGAGAGAGAGAAAGAGAGAGAGAGAGAGAGAATATTTTAGCACAGCAGGTAACATTTCCATTCTTTGCTTTAATCCTCACTCCCAGTAAATTCTTAGACGCTGAGCATAGAAACCTTTGCTCAAGATGATCACTCGCATGCCTGGGTTAACAATGTCCCCAGAAGGATAGCAATATCGGCCATTTTTGTACCTTCTGGGGACATTTGTCTGGTCCTCACAAGGAGAAATGTTCTTTTACAAAAGATTTTATTTGAAAAAAATAATAATAAAAGAGTTTGGTTAAGGTTTGAGTTAGATTTAGGTGTAATGTAGTATTTATTAGCTGCATTAAAACTAGCTGCATGTCAATGGAAGGTCGTCACAAAGCAAAAATGTGTGTGTGTGTGTGTGTGTGTGTGTGTGTGTGTGTGTGTGTGTGTGTGTGTGTGTGTGTGTGTTCAGTACTGAGATATTGGTCAGCAGATCTTAATACGCTCTGTCATCTGTGTCATCCCGTGGCTGACAGCCTAGTTGATCTGTCCCAAAAGTGGGGATTGAGATGACCCAGGCATCATTTCTCTCTCTCGCTCTCTCACACACACAAACACACACACACACACACACACACACACACACACTTGGTTGATTATAGTTCCAGTAGAAGAGCAGAAGAGTAGAACAAAAGGAGCAGTCAAGGGTCCATCACTGCTAAAACCAACCAGTGCAGACTCTCAGGAACTCATTTGGTCTTCAAATGAAAGAGGGATAGGAAGGGAGTGAGAGTTAGAGTGAGAGAAAGAGCTTTCTTAAAAAAATGAAGCTTGAAAGAGAGAAATTGCTGCAGCCATCCATCTCTTTGTTATTGAATTAGATCAATTTTAGGCAATGAACTAGTACATTATTTGTGACAAATTATAACAATGTTCTCCCCACATACACTTTAAAAAACTCTGTGTTAATTCATGCAACTTATACCATAGCGTGATTGAATTCTCGAATCTGATTGGTCAGAAGGTGTGCATTATTTGTGTGTATCCACACGGCTTGGACAGTAGTTCCTACTGTAATGTGAGCGATAGGTTTAAATTAATACGCTCGTTCTAATACGTTATCGTTTCTATAGTAACAGCTCATTCACAGGGACCTGTATGGCGGACGCCAAAAAAAACGTATACTTGTTGATGTGATGCAGTTTTTTTGTCAGCAGTCATTTGTTTAATATTTATGGAAAGAGTCTCAGATGTCAATGCTTTGTAACTTTCATGATGCTTTGTAAAGTTTCCCGGCACGGGAACGGTTCCAGAACAGAGGACTTCACGCTTTTCGGTTTCTTAGTAATAAGACAAGCTGCATTTTTTAGAGAGACAGCAAGAGAAAACGAGATGCGGGTGAGGGAATGACTGTTTATCATTGCTATAACACACAAGTGAGAACAGGAAGTTACTTAGCTCACAGACTTCGTCCATGTCATTAAATGAAACTTTATGCAGAATAACATACTCCAGACTGTGCTTTTATACAAAAATAAATAATCCACTCACACATCCAAGGCGTAAATTATTATCGTATAACTGAACTGTCTGTCGTATGTTATTTATACCACAGTGCTGGTTTGATTGGTCCGAAGGTGTTGCTGCAAATACATTATCATTTCTATAGTAACAACATACACAGGGACTTGTATAGTGAACGCTCGGCATGAACAGATTACAGATACAGATACGATGCAAGAAAATCCAAAAAATATAATTGAATGCAGTATTGGTGAACTTGCAGTATTTTTGGCAATGTTTCAGTGCATTGAATGATGAGCTCCGCATTTGTATATTTTTACCTTCTGACTAATCAGAGTCCGCTGTGACAAATTTTCAGCTTCACAAACACAGAGAGATGAGAGAAAGACGGTTTCATTCAGCTACTGAGACAAAATGAATGCTCAAATGTGTGAAAGTCTTTTGGCTAGAGAGTCGTTCTGGCTGTCAGACAAAATTAATTTTTTATATGTTTCCATAGTAACAGCTAATTCACAGAGATTTTTATGGCAGATGCTCTACATTACATATTTTTTAAAGTGTCTAAGCATCGATATGGTGAATTTTTCTGTCAGAACTCCTTTTAACATTTATGGAAGGAATCTCCAGTGTCAGTGCTTTATAGCATTAACGGTGGTAAAGCTTTAACTTTAAGTTTTCTGACACGGGAAACTCCAGTCTTCAGGACAGAGGAGTTTACTCTGACTGGCTTCTCAGTAACATGACAAGCTCAGGGTGTTTTTTTTTTGTTTTGTTTTGTCTTATTAACTTCAAAAGAGTGAAAAAAACAGGGCTGTTAAGGGAACGGCTGTTCTACCTGCAAATTGCTGCAGTATAAGAGGAATAAAAATACTTCAGGATGCAGTCTTATAGAAAAATAATTTACTTTAGTTATTTTACTTTGATTATTTGATTATTTTCCTAATACCCCAAGCTCCCCGAGTCATATTTTTACTTACTTCACTACTAACATATGATATTAGACAAAACCACACCCTACTTACTAAGCAGTGCACTATTTTGTCAGTTACATTACTACATTTTTTGAGAAAAATATCCACAGCACTTATGAAATTCCTCACTGCACTCAAATAATATTCCATAAAATGTACCAAATAGCCATAATACACTATGATGTTTTTAGAGAATAGGGAGTAGAGCGTATATGCATTATGGATTATTGCCCCTGAAGCTTTCAGTCCTTAAGAACAAACTGTTTTTTTTATTTACTTTATAGTAAAGTGATGAAATCTTGTTTGAGAAATATGATTTGGCAAAGAAATGTGTGTGTTTTAGAACTTATAAAGTGCTGATGAATTCAGATTTTTTTTGGACCCGACTACTGGTCCAGACAAAGTCCATTTCTCGAGATAAGGCTGTTTTTGATGGAATGATATGAAATACAAAAGTTCGCTAATTTCAGATGTATAATGATTAGGACCGATATGAGATGAGACAGTAGGACAAAATAGGTTTGGAAATCTCATTAAGTGGATTTTCATATCCTGCTGGCCCGGACTGTGAGCTCTCACGTAGCACCACGGCAGTTCAAAGGCAGCCGTGCTGCAAATTGCTTTTCTCATACACATTCCTCAAACTTTATTCGTTTTTGCCTGAGAAGGCAATCGAGGAGGGTGGGTGGATGAATGAAATATACATCTAAGGCAGCCAGACTGAGAGAGAGAGAGAGAGAGAAAGAGAGAAAGGGCAGCTATAGCAGGCTTTGGTCATTCAGATTGCAGTCAATAGTGAAGACAGAAAAGCATTCTTTATAAAACCATCTCAATCAGTCCCTCCATTGCACAGAGAGATTTTTTAATTTTATTTTTTATTAGTCTGAATTAGACCTAATGCATCGGCTATGCTTTCATCTAGCCATTTTGTATATAACAACACTAGGCTGGACTTATTATTTATGACATGTTGCTATAAATTATTTGATTCAATTTAACTTCAGTTTGACTCGTTTTAACTTTAAAACTTCACATATACAGACTTATATAAATTATTACACAATACCTGCTGTTCAGGGACGACATACAACATCTTCAGACAGTGCAGTTGCACAACTAAGTAAGAAAAAGCAGGTACAACAAAAATTATATATGACATTTCACAACCAGTTAAAGTGCAATGCTGATTATGTGAAGTATTATATTCACAGTGTATGGATATAAAGCAGCATTGTGATTGAAAAAAGGCAGCTAGAGACAGTAGGGACTTCTGGGACATCTATCATAGGAAAGGTCAGCAGCAGAGTCATATGACAGCCATTATAGCAGAATTAAAGACAGTAGCATTATCCAAGCAGGCAGTAAACAGTAACCAGTAAACAGTAACTCTAGAGCTAGGGGAAATTGACAGACTGGGAAATTGGAGACACTAGGGAATATCTCAAGACTAAGGATTAAAATAATAAAGAAACCCCCAGAGACTAGCAGAAACTACGGAATTATGTAGGAATGGGAACTAGAAGAAACTAAGGGACACACCAAGACTAGAAACTAATGGACAGCCCAGTCTTACACTGTTGTGTATTTGCACTTTATGTATTCCTGGGTACAGTGTTACTGTATTGTTATGTGTTGCACGATGGAACTAGGGGAAACAAGGGGAAACCCCAAGGCTCAAAACTACAAGAATCTAGGGCGTTCCCCAGGACTAAGAACTCCGAGATCTTCATGGACACATCAATGAATAAACAACACTAGGAGGTACCTAAAAATTTGGGAACACTCTAAGATTAGGATAAATTGGGGTACCCTAGGACTAAAAAAAAGAAGAAGCTAGGGGATACCTCAGGAAATGTTACTAGAAGATATTAGGGAATAAACCATGACTACAACCAGGGGGAAGACCCTAGGCATCAAGGGATACCCAAAGACTAGGAACAGGTAAAAATTGGGGAATCCCCAATACTAGGAACTATAAGAATCAAGGGGTCAACCCAGTACTAGGAACTCAGAGAGTTAAAAGTCATAAAGGGATAAATTATGACTAAGAACTAAGAGAAACTAAGAGATACCAGAGGTTATACAAAGACTACTAACTGTAAATAACTGGAAATATTAGAATCTAGAGGAGACCCAGGACTAGGAGATACCTAAAGACCGAGGGGACTAGGGGACACTCCAAATCTATGGACCAGACAAACCTAGAGGATACCCAGGGCTAGCAGTAACTATGAGATGCCACAAGACTAGGAACACAAAACACTCCTAGACTGCTTACCACTCACGCAGACCTAAACTCATTGACACAAGAGTCAAGAAACAGAATTGTTCAACAACCCCTTCAACCCAACAATCCAACCCAATAAAGAGTTAGCACAGTAGGCTAGCTTTCACTTGATTAATTGCTCAGACTCAAAAAGACGCCATTCAAGGAGACTGGCATAGTTTTGATAAAAGCTGTGTGGAAAGGATAGGTGACATTAGGCTAGGGAAAACTTGCAGGTTTTACTCAAGGTTGGCCCTGCCCAGTTTGGATTGAAAGGAGAAAAGTTCCAGCTACACAACACTACAGTACAGTACATGCTCAAAAGTTTGTGGACACCTGACCATCACATTCAATAGTGGTTTTTCCCAAAACTGTTGCCAAGTTGGAAGTACACAATTGTATAGAATGTCTTTGTATGCTGTAGCATTACAATTTCCCTTCACTGGAACTAAGAGGCCCAAACCTGTTTCATCATGGCAATGCCTCTGTGCACAAAGCGAGCTCCATGAAGACATGATGTGTTGGAGTGGAAGAACTCAAGTGGCCTGCAATGGGCAAATCCCCACATCCACACTCCAAAAACTAGTGGAAAACCTTCCCAGAAGAGTGGAGGTTATTATTACAGCAAAGGGGGAATAAATCTGGAATAGGAAGTTCAACAAACACATATGAGTGTGATGGTAAGGTGACCACAAACTTTTGGCCATACATATGTAAGTATATATGTGCACATTGGAAAGTCACCACTTAATCATATATGCAGGTCACTCTGTGCATGTGTGAAGTTTGTGGTTGTGAGCTGATGGAGGTAACAACCTCTCTTCAATCACCTGTACAATACACCTATACCATGGAATCCTTAGAGAAATACATCAACAGTTACTTTGTTGTACATATAATCTTGTACCCACAAGATTAAAAAATGAATTTCGTTAGAAAGCATTTATGTAAAAAAAAAAAAAAAAAAAAAAAAAAAAAAAAAAAAACTCAGACAGAAGGGTGAAGACAAAAAAGCAATAAAGGTAAAAACAAAGAACAAAAAAAACAAGAAGAAGAAAGAAGACTACATTATCATATCATGTGTGTTTACAGAAATGTGAATTGACTCAGGGTGTGGTGTGGTGTGGAGTGGAGTATGATAGTGCGCTAAACTGTGTCAGTGCTGTACTATGTTTAACTTCCCCACTCTTTTAATAGCAGTAAGACACAGACACAGAACTGGGCCAATCCAACATCTGCCTAATTAAATCAGAGACCTATTTCTGACATGTGTTATAAATGTGTGTGCTATTTAACATCCTGGTGGTGTCATCATTAACAATGGTGTAGGAAGAATGAGTGTTTTCTGTGCTGGGGGGAATTCCCTGCTTTTCTCAACAAGACTTGTAGTTGCTGATTATTTGTCGAATTTTCTACAATCTCGCACCATAAAAAAGAACTTAGTCCAGTTCAATGCAAGGACATACCTCCACATATGCAGCATTTAGTTAGTTTAAATGGAACCCTGGTGTGTTCCCTCCTCGGTGCAGTTCTTTAGGCAGCTGAGAACACAGCAATAACACTCAGACGTGGACCAAGACAACCAGCCCGCGAGCGTCTGAGTGATGTGGCCTCAGTCCGCTTCCAAGTGAACACCATTGCAGTGAGAAAGCAATTCGACTCTGAATCAACCCGAATGCAGGAACAGAACCAAACATGCCGTGTGTTCTGGCTTGCAGCATTTTTGTTCAAGTTCAAGTTCAAGTGGAGTTTATTATCATTTCAGCCACATACAAGTACAGAGTGAAACTAAACAACGTTTCTCCAGGACCAAGGTGCTACATAAGGCAAACACAGAACAACACAGAACTACAAGGGACTACATAATTTATACATAAAGTGCACAAGTGCAAACATGTGCAGACAGAACAAGACAGAACAAGACAGTACAATGACTACTGGGAGACAATGGGCGCAGTAAGTCCCAGTGCAGCACCGACCAGTACACAGTTCTGTTTAAAAGTGATAATAATGCAAAGAGTACAAGAGTACAATACAAGTAGCTGAAATAGTGTAAACATAAGTGTAAATGTGTAGATGTGAGCTGCTAAACTGATCGTGGACTAAACTTGTGCTGCAGAAAACAAGTAAACAAAAACAAAAAACGCTGATTGCAATACACAAAACATTTTGAACTAGATGTTTATTCATTACTTATTTAGTGCCAGCTCCATCTTCTCAATGATCAGTCATTTTTGATGAGATTTTTTATTTCTACACACACTTGCCAAAACGTTTGTTTAATTTTTTTTTTTTTTTCTGTTGCTGTATTTCTGACCAATGAATCAGAGTCTTACAAGTATTTTTCAACCATCCACTCCTCAGGAATTTTTTTTTTTTTTCATTTCTTTGTTTTTTGGTTTGTTTAGTTATATGGGACATGAAATCAAACCAATCTGAATAGCAAACAAAGCAAAAGTATAAATTTCACTCTGATTCATATTCAGCAAGCAGGCTAATATGTGCGAAAACTGACCACATAAATGAACCTACACCCAAAAACATTATCAGTAGGTTTCAACTGAGATAGATGAGTACACTTGGTAAAATGAGTCTACACCTCATCTCATGTGGAAATTGAAGTATTAATTTTCTATAGTTGTGCTTATGCATCTTTAAATACCCATCTGTTTTCACTGCTTTGTAAGGTTTGTCTAGAAAGTGATGAACACCAGTTTTAAAATGGCTACATTACTTGTGTAAATTTACTAAATTAAATTTTGATATTTAAATTTAAATTTTGTAAAGAGAACATTATGACTTGTTTAGGATTTGAAACTTAAAGTTAAGGACTTGTAGCTTGACTTGGACTTATCAGTCATGACTTGGGGCTTGAATGCCAAGAATTGAGACTTACTTATGACACAAAGCAATGACTTGGTCCCACTTCTGCTACAACTTACAGTGTATTCTTGACAGAGTGTTTTTAAATGACAATATCAATTTTAATAAATATTATTTAGAAAAACTGGTGTAATTTTGGGGGCACGGTGGCTTAGTGGTTACCACTGTTGCTTTGGCTCCCCAGGATTTGGGTTCGATTCCCACTTCCATCCTGTGTGCACAGAGCTTGCATGTTCTTCATGTTCTTACTGTGCTTCAGGCATTTCCTTTCCCAGTCCTGATTGGCATTTCCAAATTGTCAGGAATGGATGTGTGTGTGCACGATTGTACCCTGGGTGTCCCCCGTTTGTGCCCCAAGTCCCCTGGAATAGGCACCAGGCTCCCTCATGACCCTGTGTAGAATAAGCGGTACAGAGGATGGATGGATGGATGGATGGAAAACAGATGTTCAGTGAATTTGATTCTGCAAAGTATCTTAAAGAAAAACAATACAGTCTTGCATGGCTAGTGATCTATTATTTATGGTTCATAGGAGCTTTTATAATATTACAGTCCTGACTTCCTGTTATGTAAAGCAGACTGACATTAGCTCTGCTTCCGTTGTGTGTGTGTGTGTGTGTGTGTGTGTGTGTGTGTGTGTGTGTGTGTGTGTTCTTAAATTGTATGTTATGTGTATGTGGCCTGAAATTGATGTGAAAATGTATAATGAAGTTTCAAACACAAAATAATTAAAGAGTTTGCTGTTTCAGTTGTTTCACATTCCTCAGATAAACAACTCACAGTTTCCTGAAGTCGGGAGGTGTAAGAAAAGAGGCATAGAGGGATGAGAGAGAAAAAGGAGATGAGTGTAAAGGGAAGCAGAGGATGGACAGCAGAGGCCAGCAGGGTAGGACAGTGAGTTTCTCGCTGCACCATCTGTCCACACTAGACGTGCAAACAAACATGACCGCTTGTTAGCTGGAGTACAGTAAAACCAGCACAGTAACTGACCGACAGTAACCTTAGTCCTTGCTAGGATGGACACACACACACACACACACACGTGCAAATATGCACGGGTGTACAAAACTACAAATATTTTCTGTTCAACAGAAGCACTAATGGTGCAAATGCTTTATGCAATGTCTGTCTTTGTCTCTCTGGTGTTCTCTAGTTGTGGAGCTTGGAGCTTGGAGAAAAAAAATCCTTTTTTCCCCCGAGATGTCGGAGCACATTCAGAAACCTCACCCGTCAGGCAGAAAACGATTCAGAGCCTGATTTCTTACATTAGGCAGCACTGCATACCCGGAGGTCCTCTAGAACTTTCTCTGGTCGTGTCTTTTGTGGGTCTGTGCCACAACGCTGTGCGTTAATGAGCACTGGTGTTTGTTTGGACCGTTTTCGTCTCTGCTCAAGGTGACACAAATTGAGTGTGTCCATGGTGACGGGATGCACTACAAGGTTCTGGATGTTGTCTGGGTCTGGCAGCGTGATGACAAGAGCCTCCGTTTTCCCTCAGGGTATGTGCTAGTAATACAGCACGACACAGGATCGACGCAACACCCTGGAAATATCACTCAGGTGGAAGAGACAAGAAGAAAGCTGTCTCATATAAATGGCTAATAAATGCTACCTGGCCAGGTTTCATGATTAGATAGAGAATTGTGTTTCACACAGCAAGCCTGGTGTAACATCATTGGAGCTAAAGCCGTAATGGGTTTAATAAAATCTGCCAATCAGGTGTCAGATGGAAGATCTGAAACAGTTTATTACCAAAGAAGCTTTTCTTTATGTTTCTTGCAGTCATGGCATGATCCGTTAGCTGTTATGATGGCGCACTAAACTCCGAAACTCAAAATGAGATTGGATGCGGGTTGGAATGGAGGTTTTTATATTGAGTGATCCGTCAATCAGTGGTACCAGTAGGAGATTCAGCTTTGAAAGTTGGCCCTACGACTGGCTAATACATTATAACATAGTACCATTTGTTTTCTAATGTGATTGGTCAAAAGGTGTTAAGATTAATTTTCCATAACAGCAGCCCCGAAAGTAGTTTCTGCTGCAAATCACAGGTTTAAAATAATGTGCTTGTTCTAATACACTACTGTTTCTAGATAAAATTAATTAAGTCTGATAATTAAATTAAACAAAATAAATTAAGTCTGGTAATGGATTCAACAACCCGCTGTTCTTTAACAAAGAAAAAGCTATAATTTTTTGAAATGGTGAAGATTTCTTCAAGGAGATATTTATTTAATATTTATGGAAGGAGTCTCCAGTGTCAGCATTTTGCAACAGTCAGCGGTAACTTTAAGCTTCCCATGACAGGAATGTTATCGTCACAGAGGACTTTTACACTTTGTGGTTTCTTAGTAACAAGTTACATTTTTTTCGTCTTATTACCTTCAAAAAATTAGTTTGGTGAGAGAACAACTGTTTATATTTTCCATTATTAAACATGACTATAAATGGATAAAAAAAATATGCTGTGTCTTTATATAATACATTTAAAAATGTTAGTGTTGCTAACATACTAATTGCTGTTGTTTAAGAGGAATAAAACACTGCAAGAAATGCAAGAAAAAAAAAACTGTCAGATCTGCTGTTATAGAAAATTAGCCAATACCTTCTGTCCAATCAGAATCAAGACTTCAACTGCACTGAGGTATAATGTATAATAAAAGGTAGACAAAATATCAGCTCGGACCCCAGAATGCTTTAAAAAAAACTGCCCTTTGTGATAGTGATGTCACTGTTCCTCTTTATGGTCTTGGAGCTCTTTGTGAAGTCTGATATTTTGGACTTTTGGCCACAAGCACAAACCTTAACGTTGGTAGCCACTATCAGAAAAAAAAGAGTGTGATTGTTTGCAATAAAGAGGTTTTCTGCTTGGTTTTGGAAGAAAATAACCGATAGTAGAGCAGTGATAGTGCAGCACACAGCCCTCATCTACACGCCTGCGCTCGCAGCACCATAACCGGTATCTGCTCTCTTCACAGTTATTCATCTCAAATCCATCTGGCCATTTGCTGTGCTTTACACCTCTCAGCCCAGCCCTCACAGCTGCTACAGAAATACTTCACTGGCAGTTTCATCTCTTTCCGCCAGTCTTAACCGACTCCCTCACTCTCTTTTTCATTTTTAGAAATGAGTACTGCAGGCAATCACCACAGCCAACTGCACACGAGGTATGAATCATTACAGTGGTAAAATCAGATCCAGAAAAGCTTGCAGAAAGCACGTGAACAGTGAACAGTCAAAAGCTTGGACCATATAAGGTTGGTGCTAGATGAAGTCAGTGTTAAACAGCACGAGTGTGTCACTGAACGGCATGCACAGGCCCGGCACTTTTACTTCCTGACTTCCTGTAACAAGAACAGAAAATGATGTGTCAGGAAACAGGCACCTCATGTGAGGGCATGGTAAACTGAAACACACACACACTTACACACACACACACACACACACACCATTATACTCTACAACCATTACACTCTACCCCTGTTACAGCATTACAACCATTACACTCTACAACCATTATAATCGACAACCATTACATTCTACAATCTTTATACTCTACAGCCATTACACCTCACCACTTCTCTTCTTCTTTCGGCTTTTCCCTTCAGGGGTCGCCACAGCGAATCATCGCTCTCCACCTATCTCTATCTTCTGCATCCTCAACACTTGCACCCACTAGCTTCATCTCCTCATTTATTACCTCCATATACCTCCTCTTTGG
>CM074916.1:28191455-28212158 GCA_037576815.1 Pangasius larnaudii
CAAAACAAGAGTATGTTCATAGCCACTTCCTGTTAAATTGTTTAAAGCCAATTCTTTAAACAATTTAACAGGATACACCTGGGCAACAAGAAACACCAGTCACATGTTCCAACATACTTCATCACCTGAAAATAAAATGTTTAAAAAAATCTAGATGTAAATATCAGGGGAAAAAAGCTGAAATTCTGAGCTATCATTTTATATTCATCATTTGATCTTAAACCCAGATGTCTTCAATGTATAGGAAAAACTATATAATTGAACTTGCTTTTCATAGGGAACTGTATTTAACTGAGTTAAAAATTATGTTAACAGTTAACAGTTATGTTTTTTAAGTACTCAGTTGTAGTATCCCTAACCTGAGTTGCTTATAATGTTCTGTAATTGTTGTATAGAAGGACTTGTCCTGTTAAGTCACAGATGACTTGGTAAAGCACCATGCAGTCATGTTTGTGTTTGTGTTAAGTTGAGTACCAATAAAACATGCCTGTCCTTCTAATACAGTGTACAGTCTTGTTTTGTGTATTGTTAAACTGATGTCCTGATAAAGCGGGTGTGACCTTATAAGTACCAATTCTGTCAGAGGCGGGAGCTTCTCAGCGGGTCCTTATACGCCACCATTATGTCAGGTCTTGTGTTTAAGAGTTTAGTTTTGTGTAGAAGAAATCTGAAGTGAAATTTGTCTTGCTCAGAAAAAAACAAATTTTTTGATGTTTACAGCATTGCTGTAGTACAAAGGGAAAGGTGGGTCCCCATAAACCACGTTTCAACTGGTTTGGCCGGCAA
The DNA here is from genome assembly GCA_037576815.1 of Pangasius larnaudii. NCBI lineage: Eukaryota > Metazoa > Chordata > Actinopteri > Siluriformes > Pangasiidae > Pangasius > Pangasius larnaudii. Next base: position 28,192,242 of record CM074916.1, read on the forward strand.
AGTCCTCTTAAGACTTAAAAACCAGTATGTGTGTGTGTGTGTGTGTGTGTGTGTGTGTGTGTGCGCGTGTGAGACTAAGGTTCCGTCCAAGCGGGTACAAATATTTTTGAAAATGTAGATTTTCCTCAGGGTTTTAGCATCCTTTCCACACAAAAAAATGCCATTTTGGGTCAACAAATATGAAGCTTTTTTTTCCAAGATGATGATTTAAGAATTTTGAACTCTAAATACCAAATATTAAAAAGTAAAAACAAAAATGCTAAAACAGTATGCCTGAAATAATACAAATAAATAAATAAATCATCTGATCCGATCCAAAGATTTCTGAACATACAAAAAGTACACAGTTTGAGATTTTTAAAAATGTATTACGTTCAGCAGAGTCTGACTTTTCTGTTTCTTTTTATTTTATGTAGAAAGTTAGTAAAGATTGAGGGCAACAAACCGTCTAGAGAGCTACAGAAGTTTACATTAATTAACAGTAATAATAAAGTACATAATAGTAATAATGAAGTGTTTGGGAGGTGATTCGTATATTTGACTAAAATATAAAAAAAGAGACTAAAATTGACTGTCCGTGAGCCTGGACACTATGCATGGAAGGGTTATGCAGCAGGTCCACCTCATCTTCAGTCCACAAACTTCACATTTGTCATTTTCTTTTGTTTGTTTTTTTTTTTTTTTGGTGTTTTTCCACATTTTCCTCTACCACTCAATACACAGTTCTCAAAGTTATTCTTGAGACGTTTGGCATAACAGTTTATGAAAGACTAGTACTGGGTTGGCATGCTCACATGAGTGTTTTTCAATTGCGTTTTCGTGTCTATGGAGACAATTTTGAAAACGCTGTTCCTATGGAAACTACGTTTTCAAAAATGTCAGTGTACGTGAGGACGGGGCCTAAAATGAAAATAGGAATAACCTTGAAATTTGAAAATGTAACAAAACTCAGTATCCAACATGCTACACACACACAGTCACCTCAAGGACATTTAGTAAACCATGTTGGTGTGTGTGTGTGTGTGTGTGTGTGTGTGTGTGTGTGTGTGTGTGTGTGTGTGTGTGTGGGAAGGTTAAGTCTTATATCACCAGTTTTCGTGCTGTTGCGGGTAAAATCTGGTAGCAGAGGACCGGGCTAAAGGGAAGATGAAGGATAGAGGACGATGGAGGACAGTAAAGAGGTGCAGCAGGCACGGACTCATATCCTCCAGCTGCTTTTAAAATTATCTTTCTCAATTATTCATCACAGGTCTTAAAAATTTCATCGCTCATGTGTAGGAGCCAAATACTTCCTACAGCAAGAGAGACAGCGAGAGATGAGACACCTGAATTTACTTTTAAATTCAATTTCAGACCCTTACTCTTCCTCTTCCTCTTTCTTCCCCTCTCTCTCTCTCTCTCTCTCTCTCTCTCTCACACACACACACACACACACACACACATACACAGAACTGCTTTTTTGTAGCCTATTGGTGCAAATATATGAGCTGGCCGTTTGACAGGCCACAGATTATAGAGGATATTAGAAGTCGAGAGTAGTGTGGTACAGTTCTGCCGGGAGCAGAATAAGACTTCTCATCATAACTGCCTGTGTTCCAGCTCTCCAGCATTCATCTCTCTGCTCATCTCGACTTGTCTCATTTCTCTCTCTCTCTCTCTCTCTCTCTCTCTCTCTCTCTCTCTCTCTCTCTCTGGATCCCCACACCTCAGAGCTGAGCCAAATGAGACTGAGGATTTGTTGTGTATGTTATTGAACGTTAGGTGAAGCCCCTTGTCTCTGAGCGCTGCACCTTTGATCTCTACTCTGGCAGAATAAAAAAAAAACAGAACCCTGCACTTTTTATCCAGCCATTCTCCCTGACTGCTTCAGCTCCATACAGAATAACCTTACCACAACGTAGCAGAGGGATCATACAAATGCTATCTACAGCAGAGATTACCACACATAAGAAGCTACATCACTGCTAACTCATTTCGATCCTTGTGAGCAGTTCATTTTCATCGATCACTAGGCCTCATTTAACAATCTTTTAGTAAACTTGTGCTTATATGTTTTCATAGGACAACCTCATCTAGTCACCCATGGCACATTTAGTGACGCTCACAAAACTCCATAAAAGGCAAAGCCTACAAAGCTGAAAATGACAAAATGGCGACTAAACAGTGAAAGTGAAAGAGTGCCTCCTAAGTGTGCCATGCACTAAATCTTCCAGTAATGCAGCTCAGCCATGTCAACGCGTCAGCTACCACAGACACACGCTAACGCTTCCTGTTTTTATAGGGCGCCGTTACTTTTGTCCTAACTGAATGCCTAGCCTTATTTGACATAATTTATGGATTTGTTTCGAATTGATTTCTTTCAAGTCATTAATATGAAACAGCTGCGTTTCACAAAATGTTCATTAAATTTGTGTTTAATCTTGACAGCATCATCTGTATATAAAATCCCAGAAACTCACCGCCAGTCGTACGATTTGAAGCCGATCAATCGAGGTTCACATTAGTGAGTGTAAATTTACACAAACAATGCAAATATAGCCCAAAAAACTTAACAGTAAGCCCACAATTTTTTAACAGCAACAGAATGCAAAAGGATGGTCTCTTCTTTCTTAAAAAAAAATAACAGAAAGGAAAAATTCAGAAACTAATTACATTGTGGTGGTCTGTAGCATGTGGGGGTGTGGTTTAGTGGGGGGGTCTAGATCATGAGGGACAAGATTGGGGTCAAGGCCAAGGAAGAACATTATATTTGTCACACTTGATCCATGTCACATCAGTGATTTCACCAGTGGCACGTTCCCAAACCCCTCCCTCACACTGCAGACCCATGCAAACTACATGGTCATACCAGACTTTTCTGCAATATTGTCCTAACGTTTTGTTACTAACAGACACAAAAAAACACAATACAGATACAGCGGGGTCCAAAATCCTTAGACCACATTTAAAGTAGGAAATAAACAGAACATTTTTAAAATATTTAAAACAAAGACAGTAAATGTTCAATATCTTTAATATCTAATATTCAAGAATCTGCACTATTTCTAAGTCTCTATTTAAATGTAAGCAAATGTGGGATATTGAGCATGTTAACGGCTTTGTACGAAAGGTCAGATCTCCCTCATGTCTGATCTCTTCTATTGAGGCGTGTGATCAGACGACACTCTGATGGAGTTAAAATCGATCATAAGGTTTTGCACAAACTTGTGGTGCCCATGCAGCTCGAGTGCACGCTGTCATTAAAGCAAAAAGGGCAAAGACGTACCAAATACTAAGAAACTCTGACATTCATGTAAATATTTCAAAGATTCTAGTTTTCACTCAGGTTGTTGTCGATAATATAATTTGTAATGAAAACTGTTGTATTAAACCCCACTGTAGCTGTAGCTTTTAGTTTTTCTACATGTTTTTTTTTTGTTGGTGTCATTTTGTTTTCTGTTTATGGATTTGTTTCTCCTATCGGATTACCCTGAATTGAGATCTCATTTCACATTTGTAAGCGTATAATTCTTTATTAGGCAGTAATGTTGTTTTTTCCATCAGTAGATTAGGTTATGTAGAGGTAGACGGCATGGCTCGCAGTGAAAGTGGAATGAAATCCTTTAAATATTCCGCGAGTTTCCGTCTGTTTTCAATTTACAGTGCTAAAACTTTACTTGTGGTTGAGATCCGTCGCAAAAGTAAACTCTATTGCAATATATAAAGAAGAAAATATCAAAAATCTGTCCATGTGAAGTGTTTCTCAGGCCTCTTTTACAAAGAGGTTTAGAAATCGAATTATGAAGCTTAACAATGAGTGTGTAAATTGAATACATTTGGGGCGAGCGAAATATCCTGCAAATCAAATTTTTCCCCAACCCTTTGGTGATATGGAAACAATAGTGATGAGAAACTGGATCTCAGAGGTGATGAGCTAAGTTACTGGGATTTTCCAGTCCGCCTTCATCACTGTAGGAGCCTGAATGACGATATGAGCATCTGTTGAGCACAAACAATAGGTTTTATAGGACTGTGTTTGTTCCATGGTCTCTCAGCCGTGAACTCTCCTGTAGGAGTGCTGTTGAGACAACACAGACTCTCCGTGCAGGTCTTCAGCCAAATGTGTGTGTGTGTGTGTGTGTGTGTTCTTCATTACTGAAACTGTGTAGCTGCAGTGAAAGTGGCGAGCAGGAAGCATGACGGTAATGACATGGTATCTGCTGTTGTTGGATTACAATGCAGTGTGTGTTGAGTGACGGTGAGCACAGGGTGTCATGCAGGTGCTTGAAATGCGGCTCACTCCATTAACGCCTGTTACATGGCAACAGAGAGATGAAACGTTCCTGGTTTGAAGGTATTCCTCCTTTCTGTCGTCTCTCAGCAGGACTCCATCTGTCGCTTTCTCTCCGCTCTTCCCTCCATGGGAGGCCCAAAACTAATGTAAAACACCGCTTTCTTCTTCACCGCATCTCGGAGAACAGACGTTCGGCATGCAGCTCCGACTTTGTTTCCTTTCTGCAGCCTCACTAATGAGAGTTTGAAACTCCTGGAAAAAAAATATTCACCACATCTGAGAGAATCTGTTCACTCTGTTCATCTGTTTATAAATATGGAAACGTGAAATGTGGTGTGGAGGGACGGGAACATCATTCCATTTACTTTTCCATATTGAGGAAACCCCGGTACAGGAGTGCGGAAGAAAATCTTAATGACTCCACTCTGTCACGCTTAATGTAGGAGCTTTTAAACCTCGAGGGTGTGGCTGCCTGACGTGAAGCTGACTTACCACCCCAAGGTTGATTTATTTCCAATAACAACACTGTAACTAAAGTGTTTTATTCCTTTTATACCCCAGCAATTTCTCCACTGTTACATTCTATTTATTAAATATCATACATTTTGTCCATTTACAGTTATGTTTAATGATGCAAAATGTTTGTGATATAAGTTTGTTCCTGTTATCACTTACATTATCACAGCTAAAAACGGTCTTTCCCTCACCAGCCTCTCTCTCTCTCTCTCTCTCTCTTTCTCTTTCTCTCTATCTCTCTCTTTCTCTTTCTCTTGAAGTTAATAAGACTCCTCCATCCTAAAGACTTTCTCATGGCAGAAAACAGAAAAGTTACAGCTTTACCTCTGACTGTTACAACACACTGACACTGGAGACTCCTTCCATAAATGTTAAACAATTATACATTTTTCTTTGTTTAATAACAACACTTTTTAAAATCTGTTCATTATTTGATTTAAGCCCCTTCCATACAAATAAATAAGGCGTTTTGAGTCACTGAAATACAGAGCTTTTTGCAAGCTCCCTACAAAGCGAAGGTTTTTGAAAACACTGATGTCACAGCATGAACCTGTGCATGCCCGTTGCCGTTTTGTGTGTGTGTGTGTGTGTGTGTGTGTGTGTGTGTGTGTGTGTGTGGGAGTGTGTTATGAATGTGCTAGGACTGTGCTGTTTTATCATGGCCGTGTCAGATTTTGAAATCGGAGGTGGATGCAAGTGCAGGCAATTTATTAAGAAGCGCAAAACAAACAAAGCAAACAATATCAAGATTAGAAGCAAAAGCATGAACTAGAAACACAAAATAAGCGACATACTGAAAATGGTAATGCGGTAAACACTAGACAAGGAAACACAGAAACCAGAACTTAAATAAGGGTAATTAGGTGCAAACAGGTAAGTGATCAGTGAGGTCATGTGATGTGCAGGGGCTGATGGGTAGTGTAGTCCCACACTACTATGACAGCCTGCTGACCAGGTTGTTACTTGGTGGTCTGTAATTTACTATTTCATAACATATTTTCAATTTAACTTTATTTATTTTATTTGATAATGTAACAGTATGCATGGACAGAGCCTTGGTTTATATGGAGAGTCCGCCATACAAGTCCCTGTGTAAGCTGTTACTATAGAAACGATATCGCATTAGAACAAAATGCATTAATATAAACCTGCGAGTTGCTGCTGCACTACTGTAAGAGCTGCTGTTATAGAAAACACCTTCTGACCAATCAGAATCCAGAATTCATCAGCGCTGTGATATTAATAATGTATAATGGCTGTGCAGAGTCTTACTTTGGACTTTGGAAAGAAAAAAAAGAAGGAATGTCATTAATATGATCTACAATTATATTTCAGTTATGGCCTCATTTATATCACAGCTCTGTTTCCATCATCACTGTACATAACACACATAATACGAACCATAAAGCCTAATAGAGGACCATTAGAATTTAAAACTAATGGTTATGTTGTTTTTTATTGCTGGTTTTATTGCTACTGAAGCTGTTAATGGCCCTGAAGCTCTGAATAGCAGTGCAGCCTTGATAAGAATTTAAACAGAATAAAAGTGATGCTACTATAAATCATTATTTTAATTTATTTAGGGTGTGGCTCTTTTTTATATTAATTTCGACATTGTTGCTAAGTATTTTCAGTGGTATTTTATTTTCTTTTTTTGGACTTTGATCATCAACATCATCATCATCATCATCATCATCATTTATAACAAAATGGTAATTAAAAAGCAAAGATATGGCCAAAGAGCATATGTAATGATGCTAAAACCCTTTCTGTATGTAATTCATTCATTCGTTCATTCATTCATTCATCTTCAGTAACCATTTCATCCCAGTCAGGACACCACACACACACACACACACACACACACACACACACACACACACACACACATTCACACCTAAACATAATTTATCGTAGCCAATCTGGCATGGTTATGGGGACTGGGAGGAAACGGGGGAACCTGGAGCTGGGGAGTTTGGCTACACTAACTTGGCCCTAGGTGTGAGTGAGTGTATTATAATATAATGTAAATATTCTCTAATGACTGTGTGTGTGTGTGTGTGTGTGTGTGTGAATCTGATTTTAACTAATTATTTTCCTGTTCATTTTGCCTTGTGATTTAAATAATTGGCTTCCTGCAAGATGTACCTAAAATTTAAAATTAACTTCCTGGCTATCTTTATTATTATTTTTGTTTGTTTGTTTGTTTGTTTGTTTGTTTGTATATATAGTGTATTCGATAATTTGTTTAAAAAAATAATGATACTCGTTTTTCATTCACAAACCATGGAGGGGGGGTGGGGGTTGGGGGGGTGTGCAAATTTTTGCCCTCGACTGTAACAGATGGCTCCTTTACCTTCATAAACAAAATCAATAACAGCACAGGGTTCATTTTTCTTCCTGCCTTCCTTCCTTTCTTTCTTTCTTTCTTTCTTTATGTATGTGTGCATTGTGTGTGTGTGTGTGTGTGTGTGTGTGTGTGTGTGTGTGTGTGTGTGTGTGTGTGTGTGTGTGTAATAAAAGCCAATCAGATCTAGGCTTTCGTCACAAAGCTGCATCGTGTCCTGTGCTCACATCTGGAATTGCTTCTCTGATCCACTGTGTTTATGCACAAGGCATCTGTGAATCAACAGTGCTCTGTGTGCGTGTGTGTGCGTGTGTGTGCGTGTGTGCGTGTGTGTGTGTGTGTGTATTGGCATGGCTTACTGTACAGGCTAAATGACACCCACACACTGGGAGTGGTTTAATTCCAGACCATTACTCCTGTCCGTGGGTGTTTTGGGGAATCAGAAGCTGAAGCTCTATTAATCTTTCTCATAAACACACTTCCTGAACTCCTTTACTGTGAGTCTGGGCCAAATTTGTTTTTGCATAAGTAAACTCAAACAGTTTGTCTTGATTTCATGTAAACATTTTTTTATATGGATCACACGACCAGAACCATTTATATCAGTCACGCCCATTCCATTCACTCTTATTCAATTTTAGTAACCTCTTATCCTGGTCAGGGTTGTGCTGGATCCGGAGCATATCCCGGGAAAACTGGCATAAGGCAGGAATACACCCTGGATGGGACACACCCATCTGAACACCAGTAAATTGAATCTAGGCCCAGGTCTGGCACAAACACTCGGGCCATACAACATATTACTCGCAGCAATCCAATAAGATATTACATTTTCAAAGCAATGGTAATTCCTGATTTTTTCAATGAGTCAAATAATTTGGTTTGGCTCATCAATAAGAGCTGACTCTTTCAGCTGCGGTTCATAACATAGAAACTAGTAACTAACCTGCAGCTGACTAGCAGAGGAGGGACGTAACCTAGTACAATTACATTGTTACTGTACTTAAGTCTGGCTTTTTATAATATCTATATTTCATGGAATACGTTTGAAAAATCGCTACTTTCTACTTTTACAAACACTACATTTCTCTATGATCATATATTTGTAAAGGCATCTTTCTTGTAAAGGCATTTTTCTTGTAAAGGCGAATATTTTTGTAATCATCTTTTATCATTTTTAACTAATCTAAACCTTAACAGATGTGACAGTGAGAATGAAAGCGAACACTCATCACTGTAATCTACTATCTGTTTCTCAGACCTGCCATCCTTTACGCTTTTTAACGTAGGAGCTGCATGTTTCAAGATCAGATGACACTGATATGAGTTACAAATGTAAAAATACAATAAAAACAGTCCCACCAGAAAAAAAAAAAAACAGATGAGCCAATCCACACGTGAATCTGGAATGATTGACAGTTGCATAGGTGGTTTGGACTCCTCCATATTAAGTGATCGCCCCTCTGGAAGCCCCGCCCCCTTCTCCCCATTACTCACTGTATGCTTCACTTAGCTAGCCTTAGACGCGTACATAGCTAACATCAATTAATTATATTTATTAGGAATGCCAATGAAAATAAAGATTACATAGGCCTGCAATGAAGTGTGGAAGCTAACACTTCAAAAATAATCTTAATGGTAATGAAAATTAGTGACTAAAAACACTGTTTCGTTTGCTCTCCTACATCAGTTAGCTCAAGCATGTTTAAACAGTTAGCATGTCCGCCACGTCGAAGCATTTCACGGTTTCTATAAATGACACGAGTTTTGTAAAATGACTTTTTATGTTACTAGATTTATAAAAATAACAAAAAAGTCTTAATATGTGCATGTACTTGTATTTATCATTGTAATTTGTATTGTGACAGCTGCCTATTAGCATTCAGCTAGACTATATGCTCAGAGTTACTATCGTGCTAGCTAACGTCTGAGAGATTTGTAATAAAGCAGTTGTTAGTTAGCCTTAGCTAATGTTTTCCCCACGTTCCTTGCTTCTTTTGTGAGAAAGACACAAATTTAGCATCAGGAACTAAAAATCAGTGTGTAGCAGACGTCCTTTTCTTTTCTGAATCTTTCTTGCCCTTTTACTTTCATGCTTTATGACGAACGTTTCTGCTTTAACTTGAGTGAAGCTGTATTTCAGCTTTTACCAGCAGATTTATTCAGATGAATAGTTGCACTTTTACTCGAGCAAAGAAAATAATATTGACACACAGGAGATCACAGTTTAGTCTGTGTTGCACAGTTGGCCATGCTGTACTGCACCAGCTGTCTTATTAAATCATGCTGGTTATGTAATTTATTTACTTTCATTAAATAATCACGTAGTACTAATTTGATTGGCAGATTTTTCACAGATGTAAATATTTTCCCTCTGGGTCTGTCTGTTTTCCTTGCGTAATAATTCCTGCATTGTTTGGACAGTATGAAATATGGGCTTCATGAACATCTGAGATAGGATCAAATAATGAATAATGAAGAAGCATTTGGTCCTGACAGAACAGCAACAAGCGGCGCGAATGATGGATGCAGGTGATATGGCCAGCGCTAACCCAAGGCCAAACCCAGCCTCACTTCACAAAGGGACTAGGGTCATACTAATTAAGCAGAGCAGGAATTATCTTGAAGCCGTGGCTGTTATTCAAGCTGTTAATGTGACCATAAAACTCTAATCCAGTGAGGACTTGGGTTCACAAATCAATTAATCAGCTAGATTTTAAAAAAATAAATAAATCAATCAATATTCAGAATGATGCTGTAACCTCATGTATTCACATGACCTTGTTCATCACAAATTTAAGACCCCAAAAGAAAAGTGAATATGTATGGCTTTTAATTGATAACAAGGTCACAACATTGACATTTTAGTTAGAAAATTCAATATTGTCTCTACACTCTGGGGCAAAAAAAAAATAATAATGAGCCAAAGGTTATTTTTTAACATAACAGTTTTGCAGGTCATTGAACATTCAGTTCATGTTAATACACACTTCCTGATATCATGTCCAGCTTGTCCTGTCTGAGTAACATGACATGCTCAGTGGTTAAGATGTTGGACTACTGATCAGAAGGTCATGAGTTCAATCCTCAGCACCGCCAAGCTGCCACTGCTGGGCCCTTGAGCAAGGCCCTTCACCCTCAACCGCTCAGTTGTATAAATGAGAGAAATGTAAGCCACTCTGGATAAGGGCGTCTGCCAAATGCCGTAAATGTAAATGTATGACAAGCTCCATCTTCTGGTTTTATTAACTTCAAGAGGAATAAAAAAAACAGAGGCTGGTGAGGGAAAGACTGTTTATGGCTGCTGTAACATGCTATATGTGATAAAACGAATTTGTTTCACTGATGTTCCACAACGTTAATTGGAACTAAATTAACGGATAACTAAACGGATACCAAGCATGATCTGTCATTGTTTTATAAATAAATAACTGTAATCGTTAAAAATTCCTGTGATATAAGAGGAATAAGAGGAAGGGGGCGGGGCATGTAGGCTCGGAGGCATTTTTATTTGCATTTGTATTTGCATATTTTTATTCTTATTTGTTGCTGTTGTTGAGGATACAAGTATAAATGCTTCTGTTGTCTAAAAGAACCACTGCGTCTAATTTATTATTTCGTACAAACACAAATTTATGGTATTCTTTGACAGAATGCATTATATAAATTAACAAAACTTTCATCTGAATCTGTGTAAAATCCCTTCGAACAGAAACGAAGCTCTGTAAACACCGCGGCGATGGATATGTCTATCTGCTCTTTCTTCTTGCCTGTGGTTGTATATGTCCGCTACTTGAATTGGTCTAGAGAAACATGAGTTATCTCATCTGTCAGAGTGATACACGCCTTGAGCTTATAGAGAGGGCAGAATCCAACCTTCATCCTCTTCCTCTTATTTCCTTCCTCTTCCCAGCCATATTTTCCTTACATCTATCAGAACTTCCACTCCATTAGGTTCAAGGACAGCTAGAAGTATCTCGAGTGTTTAGAGGAGTGTGTGTGTGTGTGTGTGTGTGTGTGTGTGTGTGTGTGTGTGTGTCCATCTCTTTATGGAAAGCATTTTGTTCACACACTGTCACCATTGAGACAAAAGACGTTATGAGGACTAGATTTTGCATCCCAGACGTGGATTATTTTCAACAGCACAGCCTGAAGTGCGTTATTCTGCTTACACCAGAGCAATTTGCCAATATTTACAAGTTTTAATTAATTACTGAAAGACACATCACACTTTATAATTGTTTACAGTTATATTTAATGTTGTGGATAATTAGCGAGAGAAGTTAGTTGGTCATGCGACTGAGAAACCTTTCCTGTGTCGGGAAGCTTACTGGAGCAAAGCCCTGACACTGGAGACTCCTCCCATAAATGTTACGTGAACAGTAAAGAGGGTGAAGCAGAATGTATGAAGGGTGGTGTTTATTTAGGGCTAACCAATAATCATTATCATAATTCCAGGCATGGGTCTAAACACAGGCAGGCAGCAAAACACAGGGATAATCCATAATTAAAATCGAGAAAATAAAACAGGGGCGGATCTAAACCAGGAAATAAACCAGAAATACAAGGACAAGGGAATTCTGAGGAAAAAAAAAAACAGGGAAACAATGGCTCAGATTCAATGGACAAAAGAGGCATGATAAGACTTCACATGTAACAAAAGTACACAAACTAAGCAAGTACTGAACACAAAGCAGGTGAACACCATCAAGACAAAATAAGTCGAAAAATCAATGACAAGATAGGAACAGGGACAAAACGTACTTTTTCGGATGCAATCACATGACTATATAAACAAAAAGAAAACACAACACACACCGAGAGCCAAAGCACACACTTCACAGAAGGAATCATATACTGACAGAAAGCTTCACCACATCAACAAAAATACTTTACAAATACTTTTTTTAATTGTTACCCAACAACACAGTCTTTAAAAAAAAAAAAACTGAGCCGTGCTGTAATAGAAAATCAACCCACATCTTCTGACCAATCAGATTCAAGAATTCACCCTCGCTGGTGTATAAAACACTTTGTCATTGTAGCTTGTACAACAATATTCCTTTGGGAACAGTACTTAAAAGCAGCAAGTGACAAACAATGATACAATCCAAGAGAAGCAGTATCTGATATACACACTGACATCACCAAGCACAATAAATAGATAGTGAAAAAGAATAAAGAGATGATACTGACATCCTGTTTGCACTGCTGTTGCTGTAATGTTATTTATGTTGCATACTGGTCAGTTTTTAATAGAACTGGGTGGAGACGGAGGTGGATGTAACTACAGCTCTTGCTCAGTCGTCAGTCGTCAGCCGCCGTGAGGAGGAGAGGGGTGGGGTTGACTGTGGCTGTATTGGAAACACACTGAAACATAAAGAACACTGTAATTTAGGTGTCTGGTGCTAATTTTGGCTTCAGGACTCAATGAGCAATTTGTTGTGTATTTTGAGCAGTGCTGGAAAATTTATGAAACACAATGACTTGAGAAAATTACTCACATAAGAGTAAATAAGTTGTCGGGTGAAAAACTACTTTCTCTACAACTGACACAATTAATCCAAAAATGTACTATTTTCTATTCTGTTCTATTATCAGCAGTATATAAAAAAACATGTTAGCTGGCTAGTTAACTTAGCCAGATAGCATTGATGTTACACAAGCTTACTTGGTTTGTTAGCTAGCTAGCTCGTGTTAATTCATACATGTTTCTAGACTAGCTGTCTAGCAACATTTCACCTTAAACATGATCCCGAGCATTACCTATACGCTGTAGCAGTATTTTACACAACAATCACAACTGAACATCGAAGTGACATCTTAAGTTTAATCCAGAACATTGATGCTGTAAAACAGCAAAAGATCTGACTAGCTAGTCTAGCTCACTCAGCTAGCTAATGGCTTGCCTGTACGTGTTTCCACAGGTTGAACGCCGAGCTCTGAAATGCTGATATCTCCACAGGCTTGTTTTCTTTGAAGCATTTAAAACTGCTGTTAAATTTATCAAATCATAAAGGATACATTTGGCCATGCTCTTCTCTCTCCCCTGTCTCAGACATTGCTGCTAAGCATTTGGCGTCAGAAGTGTAGACTTTCATTTATTTAAAAAAAAAAAAAAAAAAGCTTTATTTTGATTGGGTCTTATAAAAAATAAACGTAGCAAAGCTGAATGTTTTACTTTTACTTTTTTTTTTTTTTTTTTTTTTTACAGTTTTTTACAGTTTCTATAGTTTTTGTCTAAAAGGAGTATGGAGAAATTTACACCAAAGGGATTTTCGATTAGAGAAGGTTCCACGTAGAGTAGTCATACACAGTCGTTCTAACAATCTCTCTTTTCTCTCTCTCTCCCGACATTAACAAGACAAATTTGTCATGCTACAGAAAAGTCACAACAGTGGTAATTTTGTGATATAAATATGTTTAATACAGTAAGTGGCAAATGAGAGGACACTGATGACCTCATATATAACCATAAGATATGGTCAGGCTTTAGGATTAGCCACATTTAGGTTAAGGAGTCGTGCGTGAGATTAAAATGGCTGTGAAAAATAATCCCTTATTTATTATAGAGTGGGGAGAGTCATATTGTCTTCGTAAAGTATGTGCTATTGTTTTGCTTTATTCTTCCACTAAATAATGCATTACAGTAATGATACATCTAAACTGAACCATCTAACCTTCATCTCTGCAATTAAAGCAATATCCCACATCAAATAGCCCACAAAATTGAAGTGGGCAAAAAAGTCAATAAAAAAAAAACATAAAAATTGTGATTGCATAAATATTCAACCCCTAAATTAGTTCTGGAGCAACCAATCATCATCAGAAGTCACGTAATTAGTTGAATGGAGTCAACGTTTGTGCAATTAAAGTGTCATGTGACATCAATATAAATACAGATGTTCCTAAAGGGGGTCAGAGTTTGTTTCCAAACAGCATCATGAAGACCAACATGCTATCAAAACAAGCTGGGAGGAAAAGTTCTGGAAAAGTTCGATTTAATTCAATTCCATTTTATTTCTTACTTATTGTGGCACTCAATTTAATTTTTGGCTTTTTTTTTATTATAAGTGCTTTTATAATGGACACTGTCACAAAGCAGCTTTACAGAAATCTGGATATAAAATTTTAATTAAATTTTTTAATTTATCCCTAATGAGTAAGCCAGAGGCAATGATGGTGAGGAATAACTCTCTGAGACAACATAAGGAAGAAACCTTGAGAGGAACCAAAGTCAAAAGGGAACTCGTCCTCATCAGTGACATCACACAGTGCGATTATAAATCGTTACTTCTCCTATAACTGTATACTATATAGTCAGTGCTAATTGTGTTAACAGGAACTTGAGTATAAGCACCATTAGAGTTTTAACTTTAAGTCTATCATATCAAACTGAAGTTATTAACTGTTCAGTGTAAACTGTTCTTAGCAATCGCAGTCCTTACGCTACCCAAGGAAGACCATCCATAGCCATCTTTAGGGTGTCTGTGTGCTACCATCCACGGCAATCACATGGTGATCTTTAGGCTATCCATGTATCAATCAAGGTTTGGTTATAAAAGAAATTCCAAACTTTGCACATCCCTCAAAGCAAAGTAAATATATTATTCAAAAAAATGGAACAAATGTAGCACAACCGTGACTCTGCTTAGAGTAGGCCACGACCCAAAGTCAGTGACCGAGTAAAGAGCGGAGTAGTCAGAGAAAACCAAGAATGGTAACTCTGAAGGAGCTCGAGAGATCCACATCTCAGAGAGAAGCATGTGCCCAAAGTGTTTATTCCTCTTATACCGCAACAATTGTTATTAATATCTTAATAATAACTTAATATCCCTTTTACAGTTACATTTAATGTAATATCATATCAGATCAAGCGCATTAAAATAAACTAGTAATTTTCCTTGCAGCTGGAACTACACTCAGAGTTGGAGTTGGACTAATCAGAATGGAGTATTCAACAACACTGTGGAAGTTAACAAAAAAGTAAAGACTGAAGTAGTTTTTCAAATAATGAGGTCTTTGGTGTGAACTAGCAGACCTTTACACACAGATATGTCAGTGTTTTTCTGTCAGTTTTAATGACCTTTTACAGATGATTGACAGGCTGCCAAGAAGCTGTTGTGGGTGTATTAACATGAAGCCAATCCTAACTTTAAATGATATGCATCACTTTTGTGGCAAAAAGAACCAGAATGTAAATATTCTTGAAGATGTAAATAGTCCTGAGTGTCAGTAGGAACATATGAAGTGACTTGTGAGTGTGTGGAATTGGTGTAATGAGTCTCTGAAATGGAGCAGCCCTCAGGCAGATGAGTGTAAGAGTCTGACGGCCTATGGGAGGTATCCTCATGAATCTGGTAGACGTGGACTGGATTCTTCGTAGCGGAGGGTGAACAATCAATAGGATGGGCGAGACGGATCCTGATACCGCAGGCTTTTTCTATACACCGTTATAGCCACTGTTGACCTCAGTGTGACTGTTTGATGTGAATTAATGGAGTGATGTAAGACGTGAACTCATCGCGACCTTACTGAGATGTGTGGGCGAGACAGGCATTTGAGAACTGAATAAATATAAAGAATATCTAGTGATTCATCAAACTAAGTATAACAAACAAATGTAGCAGGAAGACTATTTATAAAATGCAAAAATAATAGGATGTGCTGGATCAAGTGCTATTTTATAACCTGCCAAGTAATGAAAGTGGAAGGCATATTGTTCAAATAAACCAAATGTGCAGTGATTAATGTGATAATTACAAATCAGACTATTCTTGCAGCAGTATACAGAAAATATAGTAGTCTCCTATTAGATTTATTTCAACACTCGCTCTCATATAACATTTGACAGCAAAGTTTTTTGGGAAAAAAAGTATATTTTCCTTTTTTGGTGTGCATTTTATATCGCTGATTTTTTTAGGGTTTAAAGGCAAGCATCTCAGACGTTTCTACTCAAAAGAAATCTGGCAACCTCGGTACACGCGGTTACTTTGCATAATCTGAATGGAGAGCTCAGAATGCGCACTCTGAATGCACACACATTTCCCTGAGTATATATTGACATAACTTTTGGACTTGCTGAAAAGTTGCTGAATCGGAACACAGCCTAAAGTTATTCATGAAGCCAGACGAGCAGCCTTTCTTCATGTTGCTTTTAAAAGACATTAATTTCTCATGAAATTCATGTGAGTTTTAAAAATATAACAGAGTAAATATAGTATGTTATTACCACTGACCCAGCAAAATGAGTCTGCAATATATAATAACTAGTATTTAGAATTAAAAAAAAAAATAAAAAATATTCATGCATGCCCCTCAAATCCAAAAGAAAGTGAAATGAAGCAGCTCTCTACAAAACTGACTCCTGCTTACAATCATTACTTGCCGGTTCTTTTGTCTCCGATGCTAATGACTGTCTTCACCGCCTCAGTCTTTCTCTCTGTCTCTCTCTGTCTCTCTCTCTCTGTCTCTCTCTCTGTCTCTCTCTCTCTCCCTCTCTCTCTCTCTCTCCCTGTCGAACTGAAACACAATCCTACTCTCCACTGGTTTTCTTTCCTGGGGAGTGAATAAAGCCAGCCCTCAGGCACAACTCCACTGAATCTAAAGTAGATGAGCTTGTCCTCCTCCTCCTCCTCCTCTTCCTCCTCCTCCTCCAGGTGGATCTGCCTGAAAATTGCATTAAGATGTTCTCATCAGCATTTTGTTTGGAGCTGTGCAGCTCTTGGCTCATTTAGAGAGCCTGCTAACATTGTTCAAAAGCTAATAATGAATCAAAGCTTTTAGTACAGGCTGGAGGTCATACTCCTGACTGACTTCGTTTCGTCTCCATGCTTTAAGGTGGAGGGGTAGGAGCTTAAATTCTTCAATATAGCTTTAAATGAAGATGAATGACAGACTGAGGAATAGGATGACAGTGATCCTGTAGGCTTCTGCTGCCTCTGTTTCACTGTAAAGCAGTTAAAGCAACTGTAAAGCGACTATACTTGAGCATTAACCAGTAATCAGCATCATTTATCACTGTACATCCTGTAGATTTAAATCTTTATTCTTTATGAATGTTCATGCCATCTCATAATGAGTGCTACTGAAGGATGGTTAGCAAAAAACACATAGGAACAATGCATTTTAAAGAATAAGTTAACTAAACTATAAAATAAAATAAGAATAAAGCCCCAATATGTGAATAGATAAAAGAGGAATAGTAGAAGGTTGGATGTAAAAGGAGTTTTTTTTTTACACGTTTACATGTTCATAAAAATATTTCACTTTTACTTTCATGGATGCAAATCAAGGAAATGCATGAACTAGCTCTGCATTTTATTTATTTTTGTCTTCATGTCTTCAACTTTCCCTCATGATGCAGAAGTGTATGGACCTTTATTACACCACTGGCCACTGGCAGTACAAAGGGATAGAGGGTCAACCTGAGTTCACGAAATTCAAACAAATTCACACAAGCAAATGTAATGGGATTGGATTCCGTTTGATTTTATGTGAATGAAAACATAGAAGAATATTTCAATTTTTATTCCAGACCTCATGCAGGATCATTAGTTGGGCCACTGTGTGTCACATAAGCTGAACTGAGGAAATAGTTTGCCTCCATCCCTGTATAATATTTACAAAAAATTGACAAAGACAAAGTTGATTATTCTCCTATAGAAGCTCATCTCGAAGTGTTTTATTCCTTTTATACCACAACAATTTGGCAATGATTGCAATTTATTTCCTAATTAAATAACACGTTATACTTTTTATCCGTTTCTTGTTACATTTAATGCTATAGAACATCAGTGAAACAAGTTATCACTTATATTATAGCAGCTATAAACAGTCATTCTGTCACAAGCTTCTTGTTTCTCTTTTTTGAAGTCATTAAGACAAAAAAAAACATAGTTTTTCATGTTACTGATAAACCAGAAGGTCCTGAAGATGTTCCATGGCAAAAACAAACCACTGCCACTGGAGACTCCTTCTATAAATATTAAGTAAATGTCACTTTACAGAAAACTTCGCCATATCGATGATTACATGTTTGCTTTTTTAAGCAAGAGCACATTTTTAATACGGATCTTATTAGTGTTAGATTATGTGGCACGAACTCAAGTGCTAGAATGAGTGCAATAATATAAATCTATGATTTATCTTGTAGTCGGAACTACTGTCAGAGTTGCTGTTATAGAAGATGAATCATCACCTTCCGACTAAGCAGAATCAAGACTTCAACAGCACTTTGGTAAAGTATTATAACAATTAATTAGGATGACACAAGGAAACAGGGTAACTTAGAAATAAAACCTAAAGAAATCAGAGCTGCATCTACTTAACATACATTTACATGTACTCATTTGGCGTACATTTTATTCTAAAGTGACTTCAAATTGAGCTGAGCAGATAAAGGATATAAACCTTGGGCCCAATGGTGGCAGAATGGCGGCATGGGATTTGAATTCAAATCCTCCCAAGTCACAGCCCAGACATATGGAGAAGTAGAAGTTGTTCTGGTGTGGTTCAATGACATGAAGTACCTTGCAGCCATTTGTCATTTAGATAGATTTAAGATCTGATTTAAGACATTACTCTCTCGCTCACTGACTTTCAGTAAGTGCTTTATCCTGGTTAGCGTGTCGGTGGATCTGGAGCCTATCCTGGGATGGGAGTGAGGTGGGAATACACAATGGACACTCACACTCATTCACACCTGTGGGGAAGTTTATTTTAGCCAATCCACCTACTGGTATGTTTTTGGGAGGTAGGAAGAAGCCGGAGAACCAGAGGAAACCCACATGGGAGAGCATATAGAACTCCACACAGACAGTAACCTGAGCTCAGGGTCAAACCGGAGACCCTGGAGCTGTGAGGCGGCAACGCCTGAGACATTATTATCCTACAAAAATCAGACACAACATACTCAATCCACAATTGTTTAGTGCAATATTATATAGTGCATAATACGCCATTTGAGATGCAGCAAATTTCACAGACAACACATAACTGTTGTGTAACAACAAAAGCAAGTGCAGGTGAAGCCAATGCGGAATGGGAGCAGCGCATTCCCTACAGGAACATTTCATGACAGTGAAACCAGTTCAAAGCCAAGGATGGAAAAATCTATTTCTAGATTTCTCTGGAAATAACTGAGGAGAATAACTGAGCAAAACAGGAACAGTCAATAAATACAGTGTGTAAAAACACAGCTGGTGTTGTTCAGCAGTTTCTTAACCAACTGCATGATTCCCTAGACTACTTAATTAGATTTAACCTTCTCCAAGATTATCTCCCAGCTCTAACTCTGGAAACACGAATGAATGAAGTGAAAACGAGGAAAGATGGATGATGCTTAAGTGGTTGGAGACCGGCGGAAAAAAGTCTCAGGAGCCGTTCTGAGTACGGAGGAAGTGTGACGGCAAGACGGTTCACTTCCAAATGAAGTGCTGGAGTGTACTGTCTCCAGTGGGCCCAGAGTTCATCTGTTTCAATAGAGTTGAGATTGCTGTCTCACACACACACACATGCACATACACACACACACACACACACACACACACACACACACTGTTCAAACAAGCAGCCAGTTGAAGCTCAGTGCGGCAGAAACAACGGCAGTAGATAAATCATCACTTGCATATAAATACCACTCCTAATTGCCTCAGCTATCTTCATTTACCAAAGGTTGAACTACTGGCATTTTTCTCAGTCACTGGAAGTGTGTGTGTGTGTGTGTGTGTGTGTGTGTGTGTGTGTGTGTGTGTGTGTGTGTGTGTGTGTGTGTGT
The DNA here is from genome assembly GCA_037576815.1 of Pangasius larnaudii. Lineage (NCBI taxonomy): Eukaryota > Metazoa > Chordata > Actinopteri > Siluriformes > Pangasiidae > Pangasius > Pangasius larnaudii. The sequence continues at coordinate 28,212,155 of CM074916.1, forward strand.
GTGT
>CM074916.1:28222269-28233674 GCA_037576815.1 Pangasius larnaudii
TAAATTTTTTAATTCTTTAGACAGTTTTTAAATGATCATTTTACTTATTGAAGGAAAAAAAGTTACCAGACATCCACTGGCCCTGTGTGAAAAAGTAATTGCCCCCTTAGTTACTCAATCAACAAATTAACCCAATTTAATTGATAATCAGGTTCAGATAGACTAGACACACCCAGACTTGATTACTGCCAGCCCAGTTGAATTTAAATACCACTTAAATATAACCTTTCAAGCAATGTGAAATAGGCTAAAAGGTCTCAAAAGCAGTGCACTATGCCACGATCAAAAGAAATTCCAGAAGAGATGAGAAAGAAAATTAGTGAAATATATCAGTCCGGAGAGGGTTACAAAGCCATTTTTGTGGCTCTGGGACTCCAGCAAACCACAGTGAGAGCCAGTGTCTCCAAATGGAGAAAACCTGGAATGGTGGTGAATCTATCTATTCACTGACCAAAGATACATCTAAAAGACATCTTTTGAGCATCTTGTCGCACATTGAAAAGAGTCAGAATGAAAGTTTTTGAAACGTCTTTTTTTATGAGGTCTTCTGAACGTCGAAAGCATCAAACAATTTGTCCAAATATTTGGACAGTACACAATAACAGCAATATGAACATTATGCTACGACAGGCAATCACGCACCGCAACTGACACTGACAACTTTTGAACTGAATTGACAATTCATATGTCGATTTCCTGCACGTCTTGCACATCCACAGAAGTCCAAAAAAACTCCTAGCCAACCGTTCAAACATTGAACTGCATATCTACGTCCAAGAGGGGTTGTAGTCAGGCATCCAGATACTGAGCCTGATTTGCATGTCGTGCAGACATACAGATATGGTCCTGGACCAGCCAGTGCAATATAGTCATGATCTATACGTCTGGCAGACATCTTATGTTTGCAGGGTAGAAGCGGTTGGTCTAATAAATTCCTTCAAGAATGCATAGGTGATTCATCCAAGAAGTCACAAAAAAAAAACCCTGGTAAACTGATAAACAAAGGAACTGCAGGCCTCGCTCACCTCAGATAAGGTCAGCATTCATGATTCCACCATTAGAAAGAGACTGGGCAAAAATGGTATCCATGGGAGAGTTGCAAGGCAAAAACCACTGATAACAAAGAGGAACATCTAACATTTGCGAAAAAAAAAAACATCTTGATGACTCCAAGCCTTTTGGAAAAATGTTTTGTGGACTAATGAGTCAAAAGTGGAACTTTTTGGAAGACCTGGGTCCCTTTTCTTCAGGCATTAAACAAACACAGCATTCCACAATCAAGCACTTCATATCAACAGTAAAACATAGTGTGATGGTGTGGGGATGCTTTTCTGCTTCAGGGATGAATTGAAGCAATTCTACAAAGAAGACTGGGCCAAACCAGTTATTAAGCTTAGGGGGTAATTAATTTTTCACATGGATGATATACCGTGAGTTTTACATAACCTTTTTCTTTAAATAAATGAAATCATCATTTAAAAATTGTTTCACATTTCCTCGTCTTCTCTCTGTCTTACATTACATTTTGCATGAGGATGTGAAAACATTTTGTGTGAGAAACATGCAAAAATAGAGGAAATAAGGAGGGAGCAAATAGTTTTTCACTGCACTGTGGGTTTGTTGCTTCCTAAAATGGTGCTACTTGGAGCCCTTTCTAATAAGAAACACTCAGCTGTAGGGTTATACATAAAGCCTTTAAACTCTTTAAGAGACTACAGCCTTAGAAAAAGAGTTCAACATAGTACATTTACGGTTCCCCACAGTGACAACTGAAGAATCCTTAAGCATTCAAGGTTTAGCCGTTTGTTTCTGTTAGAGTGTACACTCATGGAAAATGTGGGTTCTATTTGGGACCAGTCCTGACAGCTAAATACTAAGTTGTACATTGCAGAACCTATGTAAGGGTTTCCTCCTAATAGCAATTGAAAAATCCTGAAGTGTTTTGATTTAACCTTTTTGTGCGTATGCTCTTAAAAAAATGAAACTTTCCAATTTAAGGGTTCTTTAAGGGTTCTTTGGTAGTTATAGTTTCTTACTTCCTCCAAGGGGTCCATCTTTAATTTCCCCAAAGAGTGTACACTCTTAGAAAAAAAACACTGTAACGGCTCTTCAATGGTTCTTAGGGCAGCCAGACATTTTTAACTTCCTAAACCTTTATAATGGTTTCCTCAGGGTGTAAGCGTGTACACTCACAGAAAAAAAAGCAATGGTTCTTCAGGGGCTCTTTAGATATTTAACAGTTCATAGCTTCCTTAATGGGTTCTACACTCTGTAGTAGGGTTGCTCATAGTGAAAACCAAAAGAGTATCTAAGTATTCTAGGTCTCATCTTTTTTTCCCAAAGAGTTCTACTTGGTAGAACCCAATGGAAACCCAGTCTGAAGTTGTAGGGTTCTAGGATTACAGCACTATATCATCAGCATGTATTATAGTGGGTGTTTATTTAATCAACACTTTTACTGATACAGAATTGAAACTTTTAGAAATGGAGGAATCTGGAAACAATACAGGAACTGGAACCAGATTATGTGTATAAACATGATGCCCTAGTTCTTGGCTAGTGAAACAACAATCATTCTAGTGCCACAACTCTGGTATGTAGGTATGTATGTAAGAAATTAATTAATTAATTTGATGAAATTTTGAAAAACCCCTCTCGAGGCGGTAGGCATATCATTGTCAAAGTCCACAATCAAGAGATGCCTTCATGAATGTAAATACAGACAACTAACCTCAAGATACAAACCACTGGTAACACTCAAGAGCAGAAAGACCAGATTAGATTTTCCTAAAAAAAAAATTAATTTAATTTAATTGAAATTAATTAAATTTATTATTTTTTAAATGATGCAAGATTAACTTGTAGCAGAATGATGGGAAGAGAAGAGTATGGAGAAGGAAGGGAAGGGCTCATACCACATCATCTGTCAAACATGTGGAGGCAGTGTAATGGCATGGGCATGTATGGCTGAGTCACTGGTGTTTATTGATGGCTGAGTCAGTCACCTGAACTCAACCCAACTGAGCTGCTTTCCAGTTACTGAAGTCAAAACTGAAAGTAGAAAGACCCACAAATACGCAGCAACTGAAAGCGGCGGTAGTAAAAGCGTGACGAAAGTATCTCGAGGGAGGAAACTCAGCATTTGGTGATGTCTATGGCTTCCAGACTCCAGGCAGCCGTTGACTGTAAAGGATTTGCATCCAAGTATTAAAAATAACCCTAATATCTATGATTGCTAGTTTGTCCAATTACTTTTGAGCCTATGAAAATGGAGGGACTCTGTAAAAATGGCTGTAATTCCTAATCGGTTAAGGCAATATTTTTAAACCCCTTGAATTAAAGCTGAAAGTCTACACTTCAATCAACATTGCAACATTTCCCATATTTTACCCATTGTTTTAACCTCATTTGTTTAATTTTTTTGCATTTCTACTTATTTTTCCACAATTATTGTCATATTTTTTTATGATTCATTTATTTTCATTCATTTTATTATTGTTTTTTTTACACAGTCATTTCCATGTGATTTTTTAAACAAGAATTTTTTTTTTTTTTTTTTTTTTACATGTGAAAGAGAATTAAAAATATATTCACTGGAACCCTACACCACTGTTTTAGCCCATTTTAACTCACTGTTTTAATCTAGTTTGTTTAATTTGTTTTGTTTGCATGTTTTTATTTTTTACTGCTGCATCATTTATTTTCACATGCTAAAACTCCCACGCCCGTGGTTTACAGTCAGCAACATATATTGTAGGTTTACCTTCTAAACTGGGAACTGAGTGTTTTTCCATGCATTCACAGTGTATTAACAGACCCTGTTCCTCCAAAGTATGAAAGAAACTTACAATAGCTCATATCTTTTTATGGCTTATGACAGAGAAAGACATCGAGCAAACTACAGCACGCCAAAAACAGAAACCTGATGGAACTGCAATCTGGATCGTCTCTTTCTTTCCCTAAAGCATGGAACAAACTCATAGCGGTTTAAATCTGCTTTATGACTTGTCTTCTCCTCATACCCCTTAAAGCTCAATGGCTGAGGTGCTTTACAGCAGCGTCATGCTTCAAGACACTTCAAAGTACCAAGAACTCCCCGAGGCGCCTGGTGATTACAGCATGCCGTCCTTCTGACTCCTGCTGGAAACGTCGCCTGCACACCTTTTACACTCTTCACTTCAGAGAGAATGTGGACGCTTGTGTTTTTCCTGAAGCGATCCCTGCTGCTTCCTGCAGCTGCCGTCTGAGGGAATGTGCTCCAGGTGCACACTTTTTGTCCTTCATGCAGCAAAAAAAAAAAATTCCAAAAGCTTTACTGAGCTTGATGGGAGCTTACACCTCACCTACAAAGGTGTATCGGTCGCAGCCGAGATACGGTGCTGCTCAACATAACTTTCGGCAATATTCTCATCACCCTCGTCCACTCGTCCCTGCCCGAGTGACCGGCCACCTTCGCCAACGACTGATCAATATTACATTTCAGACTCTTATTGACACTGCAAGCTGGTATAGGTAGGAAATCATTGGCTTCCAATGTAGTGAAGAAATATGATCCGAGAAATCACTAATTAATAGAAAAACAATCAATTTCATTAGCATCACCTTAAACATAGCTGTTCACGTTTAATGAAATTTAATAAAAGAATTCCTAAATCATTTGAAATTAGTCTTGTGTTATTTAGCTATTTTGTGTTTTTTTTTTTTTTTTTTTTCAACATTAACCTTCCAATTTAATCACAGCAGCACCAGGCACATTTCCGACAGCTGTGCACCTCTGCAGTGAGGCCAGCCAAAGACAACTCCGTCTCACAGCAAGTGCATGTTTTCCAGATTCCTCATGGAAAACAACATATGGCAGTGAACTGATCACTTCGCAGTAAGGACTTTCCCTTTTTACTCAATAAATGACTCTCTGGAGAAATTATATGACTTAACATGTTTACAGACTTACGCGCGAAAGGTGTGTGTCCTTCTTTACCCTCTGAAACTTACTCACAAAACTTTTTTAACAAATATATATATATTCGCTTCATACGGTGCTCCTACACACACACACACACACACACACACAAACACACACAAAAATCATTCAAAAATTCATCTTATGTTATTATTTATTATTATGCAAAACGGGAATGCCACGCCCACTTCTGTATCAGACCCCACAGTCTAAATTTTATGCTCCTGTGGCATGCGGTATCTAAGCAGTGCGACCACCAGGAGGCAATCAATTTTAATGAAACTTTCTCGTGTATTGAGTCATTCGTGTTTGATTCATTTGAATGTGATGTGCAGGAGGGCTCTGTTTAGCGGTATTTTCCACACAAACCACTCGAAGGCCATGCAAGCTTAAATTGTAGGTGAGTGCCAGCCTGCATTCCTGCATTCGTGAAAAAGGAAGGAATATCATTATTCATAAACATGATTGAAACCGCAGTGTGGAAACAATGTTCAATGTGTTTACACTCCAGGAGAGAGAATCTTTAACCTTTTTTTTTTTTTCTTCATGTACCACAGCACTGTTGCACTCTCGTTTCTGACTGGTCAGAAGGTGTTGATTTATTTCCTACAACTGCAATTCAGATCACAGATCGTGCCCGTTCTAATATGTTATGGTTTCTATAGCAACAGCTCGCTCACATAATCTAATCTAAGAATAATAGACAGACTTTGAAAAACGTGTTAAAGCATGTAATCATTGATATGACAATCTGGAATCAAACATCTGTGGAAGGAGTCTCCAGTGCCAGTGCTTTGTAACATTCAGTACGTGTTTCAGAAATGAGAAATTCTTCAGGACAGAGAAGTGAGGAGTTTACAGGCTAGTGAGGGAACGACTGTTTATAGCGGCTATAATGTAACTGCTAACAATAACTTGTTTCACGGACTTTCTACAACATTACATGTTAATATAAACGGAAAAATGTACGTGTTGTCCCTTAACTAAGTACAATTGTAATCGTTTGGCAAATTGCTGTAATATAAAAAGAATAAAACACTTCATGAGTCAGCTTTGACGCATTCATTTAAAACTCCCTGGGTTATTAGCTTCCTGTAACAGCATACTCCCAAGTGTTTTATTCCTTATTCTCCTTTTTTTTTTTTTTTCCCTAGTTCTGAACAACTGCCAAGTCAAATTCCTTGGAAGTGAAACTTATCTGGGGACAAATACTCAAGAGTTCTCTAGTCTGTCTTCAGGATTTCATTCTGGTCAGTTGGATATCATTGTTTACTAGATATACCAATATTTCACACACAAACATGACGCAGGAATGATGTTGGGAATTTATTCACGACTGCACGGTCAGAGTCAGCCTGCATTTGTCAGTGCGTCTTTTGTTTTTTTTTCCTAATGCACAGACCGAGAGATCTCCAGGCTCATAAGAGCGTTTAGCCTATATCTACACTGAATATAAATAAGCTTGTTGTTTCGGAGGAGGCCATGCATTCGACACATTCTTCAGTGCTCTAAAACAAGCCTAGCTATTTATTTCTGATATCTCAGAAGGCACACAGTCACATTCTTCACATGTTCCACAAAACTGTTCAACTAAAGAACAAAAAGAAAGAGAGAGGCTGTGTTCAAGGCCAAACCCCTACTTAGAATCACATGAGCTCTGATGAAATCGGTTAAAATACTATAATTGTATGGGGTTGCAATAGGAGAATAGAGAGAAAGTAAGAGAGAGTGGGAAAGAGAATGGAGTTTGTCAGTCTGTTAGTTAATATCTACTCTAAAACTAAACAGTTTAGGCTACTGAAAATACTGACTAGTCGTAATGATAACCTACAATCACTGCAGAAGTGAGCCTGTTGTTTGTTGAAGGTTTGTTGTTCTAATTGTGAACATCAACTCCCATAGAAAGAATGTTTGGAATAGGCAAGGATGTTTGGAATAGGCAAGTAAATGGAGCACCCAGTTCTGTAAACGGACATGCAGGCCAAAGTAGCATAAACTGGAAAAAAAAAAAAAAAAAGCATTACAGAGCACTTTAATGATTGTCTCTGAGAGCATCCTGCACTAACTAAACAGCATCACCTGCTTTAAGAACGACAGCTTTGACTGGTTTTCACGTTTGCGTTGTTGATTTTTTTTTTTTTTCCACTGAAAGTGAGCAAACAAACTCAAAATAAACTGATGAGTCTCAAAATCATTCAAAAAAAAAAAAAAAAAAGACAACCCTAAAGCATTGTCGACGCAAGACACGTGATTCACGTAACATCAAAGCTCATCTCATATTCAAGTCATGGTGCAGTTTGTCATTCACCTACATAATCAATCCACTTAGAAAAGCCATGGCAGCTTTAAATTTTTCACAAATAAAAAAATCCATTAAAAAAAAAAAAAAACATACCAAAACAGTACATTCCTATGAGGCATATCAAATCCCTCAGTGAAACACTGAAACAAAATAAAGCTCCACAGTTACTGAGCTACAACAAAAAAAAAAATCATTCAAATGAGCATTTTTCATTTCGTAGGTCTTTGGTGAGAGGTTAGCATCACAGTTTGGATGCAGTCAGTAAGGATTTGCTCAAGTCTTTAGCCTCGGCGGCTGTTCTTACGCGTTCGTAGCCTAGCACGGCCATGGACTGGTGGCAGTAATCCTCCACTTGTTTGATTTGCTGAATGCTGAGGAGAGTCCTCCAAGCGCTCGCGGCCAGCGTGGCGTTCCTGGACGACACAATGAACGGCTTGGAGGATGAGTTTGTTCCGTTAGTCATGTTGAGGGCAAAAGACTCCACGTCGTGATTGGTGCTGAGGTTAGCGAATCGGTAAACTTGACGCAGGACCTTGACCGGATTTTCTACCAGGTCCTCGTAGCGCACAGCCAGGTACTTCCCCTTCAGCCAACTGGGAGGATTCAACGCCGTCCTCAAGGTCCTGTGGGTCCTATCACATATCACCTCCATGGCTCCTATCGAGTGGTAGTCGGCTCCGTCCTTTTTGTTCGTTTTATGAGCTGCGTCTGCGAGCGGTAGCCGGCGGAGTTTGGGATCCCGGCTCCTGACCACCTGCAGGTTCTCTCGGATCAGTCCGTGTCTGGATTTGATCCTGGAGTTGGCCACAGCCCTGGGGTCCCTCACCAGGTGAATGACCTTTAGCTCCAGCGAGGGGTCTTCCATCAGAGGAGCCAAGACGTTGACGTCCAGAATGCGCACCCCTTTAATAACAATGGTGTTGTATTTCAGACACTCGTCCTCCAGAAGACGGAGGCTCTGCGGCGGACATTTCTTACACACCTTGTCGTCCACCATGCCCACCACATCCTTCCTGTAAGCAGAACACAGCGGGTACGAGCAGATCACTTTGTTGAGCGTGGCGCCAAACAGGCCGAGCGAGGTAATGTTTTTGCCCCCGGGGCTGTTGTACAGCTGGAACACGGAGAGATCGCAGCGATACAGCGAGCTCAGCATGTCCCTCGCCGCGCCCTGCAGAGACACGGCGTCACCTGGGTACAGCTTCTGCCAGATGTGCCACATGGGCTCGTACAGGAAGAACACATCAGGGTTCTGGTTGAACAGCTCGCCGAAAAAGCTTGACCCCGAGCGCCATGTGGTCAAGACGTAAACGAGCTGCCTTTTCTTAACCAGAGCGGGTCTGTAAAGGAACCGGATGTCGGAGCGCCCCTGGTACGTGGTGCTCCTCACCTGGTGGCTGCACTGCTGCGGCTCTTTGCTCCATCTGTAGTTGGCCAAATTCAGCATGGTCAGAACCAGCAGGAGGAAATAGGCCACGAATAAAATAATCCGCTTCCTCCTCAGCACCTTCATCACAATGCCGGGCTGGTCGATTATTTTCACAGGGTTCTGGTAGGTTCTGAGTTTCCTTCCATAGTCAGTGTCGGTCTCTCGTGGTCCTGCAGGCTTGATCTGCTGATACTGTTTTCCTCTCATCTGTATAGTGTCTGGAGAGGAGAGCGGCTTCGCACCACTCTGTCCACTTCAAGTCAGTGCCGATGAAGAAGAAGAATCGCAGCCTTACGGATGGAATTGTGTGGTGATGCGAAGCAGATTTAAAGCTTTTAGGCAGCAGGAGCAGTCATGCAATACTCATGATCATGATCACACTCTCCATCCAAAAACAGTGCAGATGTACAGTGTACTGCACTGCGCAATTAGGCTCTCCATCATCCCGTAGAAAAAAACTGTGAACATTTTCCATCTTGATGCTGCATGAGAGGAAAGAACCCACGCATGTTGTCTCAGTGCATGTGAGTGTTTCCGGCCGTGAAGTCGTTTATAACGCTGAATAACAGCCCGCGGCTATGACAAAGGATAATAACCGGACAATAGAGGAATAATAACGGCGCAGAGCTCCATCCCGCGGCTTCGTTTAGCCCGGATATGCCACGGAGAAAACATCCACCGGCATCTTCTCTCTCCTCTGATCGACAAGGGGTGATATCTTATCCCTGGTCGTTGTCCTTCTCACCGATGTGCTGTTGTGTTTTCAAACTGTCGTGCAGAACTGATTCAGTCCGAGATCCGCAGAAAGGCCCCGCCCACCCCGTGTCCTATTGGTCGACACCGTCGATTCGTTTTTTACCACTTAGGACGCTATTGGTCCGTCGAGGTGTCAGTCAACCTCTTTATTCTTCTCCAACCGCTAGCAGTATTATCTATATACATCACATATATAAATATAGATATGATTATTTATTGTCCTTGTAGAATGATTTGTAATTGTTCATATGTTTTAGGAATTTATTAATATTTTCTCCTTAATTTATTAAGGAGATGTATTGAGCATTTTAAAAAAATTATATTTATTATATTTAATCATACTGATATCAGGAATATCTAATTTTGAATATGAATATAACACTATTCAAAATATTTGTTTATGTTCTCAGGGCTTAATTTGACTAAAATTAGGAGACAATAGGTTCAATATTTCTTATTTGTCAATTTTGAAATTAAAGTGATATTAAAATATCTTCTATTTATTTATTTATCTATTTATTTATTTGTTTGTTTGCTTGTTTGTATGTTTGTTTGTATTCTTTCAAGTCATCCATGATACAGTCATTCAGTTTATCCTGATCAGGGTGACGGTGGATCCAGAGCCTATCCCTGAAATGCATATATTTACTTATTTACTGATTCCTTCATCTTCATTAAGCTCTTTATCCTGTTGAATCCGGAGCCTATCCCGGGAACACTGGGAGTGATCTGGAAACACACCCCGGATGGCACCCAGGGCATCATGCACATATTCGGGAAATTCACCATACCCAGTCCATCTACCTGAATGGCTTTGGGATGGGGGAGGAAACCAGAGAACCCTGAGGAAACCCAAGCGTACACTGAGAGAACACGTGAAACTCCTTACAGACAGAAATGCGAGCTCAGGTCCAAACCCTGTATATTACTGCCCCGCAATACATAACCCAGTAACCCCTTTCACGCTGAGATGACTGTATATACACAGCAGTTAACAACTGCTCAGACTGAAGGAGCACATTTTACAATATTGAAATCGCAACTAGAAATCTAAAAAGCAGAGAGAAACTACTTTACATTATCATCATCATCGTCATCATCATCATCATCATCATCATCATCATCATTATCATCATCATGCCATGATTTACTGTATAGCCAGCTATACTACTCCTTCATTTACATGCACAACCCTGAATATGAAAACGAAAAATCAATGAGAACCATCTAAAGCTGCACAATTGGATACTCGTGTTTAATTATAGCCTGTCACTTGGGGGATCCTGTGCACTGAATATATTAATGTTTATTTTTTTCTCCAGCACACCTGAATCAACTCATAAAAGGTTTATTAATTAGGTGATGATTTATGTCAAGTGTGTTAGAGCAAAAATTACTAAAATGAGCGGAATAAATTGAGACACGTTCACCTGTATAATGAGTTAAACCAATTTCCCGACACATAAAGCATACATTTTTTTAAGATATGTGTTCTCAGATGTTGATTATATGATTATTTCTTATAGAGATGTATAGATTTGCACGTCTGTCGAGACGGTCCTTAATGTCAAGAAAGCTATTTTTACGTACGGTGTCGTAAGGTGTTGATTGGGTGTTATATTTACTTACCTGAACATCTACATTGTTTTTTTTACATTCTCACTTTCTCTACATGTTGAAGGTGAAATATTGTCGTTAAACTCTTGGGAAGGGATCCAATCCAGTCTGTGAATATTCTCATTTCCATGAGTATTCTATACTTCTGTTTTAGGTTGATAACTTTATTTTTGTTATCCTATAATGGACATTATAGCAGCAGCTGATAATCATATGCATTTGTAAAGTTAATGATTAAGAGAGCAAGTTATTTAGCTTAACAACGGTAAATACCCCTTTAACCTTTTTTAGAAAACGGCTGAAAAATAAAACTATATGCACTCAAGACCATGCTTTGTTTT
>CM074916.1:28233774-28244792 GCA_037576815.1 Pangasius larnaudii
TAGGATTAATTATAAACCAGTCTAATTAAACATAGTTGTTAAAAGCTCTTTTTATTTGTAGAGCTGAATAAGTCAGGTGCTGTTATGGACTGCCATCTACTGGTGCCAATACAAACATGTTACACACTAATGAGATCCTGATACTCACTACGATTCCAAAATCCTCACTAATTTCTATGTACAAGGGCATAAACTGTAGACTTATTATTATTATTATTATTATTATTATTATTATTATTATTATTATTATTATTATTATTATTGACAGGAGCAATATTGAACAAAACTGAACAAAATTCTGACTTATTATCACAAACCTTTGACATATAATTTCGAAATGTAGACTTATTGTCACAAACCTCTGACTTATTATCTAAACATTTTTGACATGTGATGACACGGCAACGCAAATAATGAATATAATGTGTTTCAAGAAAGGATCAAAAGTCAGTAGCTCCTACTAATCCATTATAAACGATTCTTTAAAAAAATATTTGGAAGAAAAATATAAAATTACATTACAAATCATTATTAAATATTCAATAATCAAAAACCTTATGCTAAACATGATAAAACATAATATGTTTGTGCCTAACAATGCCCTTCCTCATGGTAAAATCACTGCAACACACGCCCTCCTGTGGCTCACTGCTTTCTTTAGGTGCCGAGTCAGAAATATAAACTAATCTTTCAGTAAGAACTGTACAAAAAGGGCAAATAGTAAAATGTAAATTTTGAGAGGGAAAAGACATTATTTTGAGATAAAGAGTTATGATTTTGAAATATCATATTTGTGAGAAAATAAATCGGAATGTTGGGATAATAAAAGATCTTGAGATCAGTGTAATATATATATTACCTCAAAACAAAAATAAAAGTCAATATATAACATTTTTTCTTATCTTAAAATGATCTCAATTATTATCTTAACTATTATCTCAAAAACATTATTTATGTTGAATTTTTAGATTTTCCTTAGTTTTGAGATGATAAGTCAAGATCTTGAGATAAATCTGACTTTTCAGATCATAAGTCAAAGTTTCAACATTTTGCTGCTGCCTCCAAAATTGTAGAAAATGTGAATGGGCTTTTATAGAATACAAGACAATATGAGTGCAAAATAAAAGTGTGTGTGTTCTGAAAACCTCAGTGATTACCGGTCTGCAAAAACCTGACCTGACCTCCTATAATTGAGATTTTAATCAAAGCTTAGCGTCACATCCCTCATGACCCTAATGTACCACCAAATGTGTCGAATCCACACCTTTATGCTTACATTGAATTTATACCTGACATATTTCCCATTTCTCATCCCATATACATCCAAACAGTCACCAGTTCCGCTAGAAACGTAGCTGGATCTTTCGTCTGCTTGGCCTGAGTGCTGCTCTTTAATCCTGAACACGTAGATTTTTATCAAGAATTATAACTTCACTGCATGCCAGAGCAGGATTTGTTCTCTTTTGAATCTTGGCTCCTCTCAGTGACTCTTCATTAAAGTCAGCCTCCATTGGCTGATGTGGGATCTGTGCTTGGACTTGTATGAAGCTGCTTTGTAACATCGTCCAAGTATGAACAGCATTATCGAAATAATTCATCTGAATCAGAACGAATTTCATTAGCCATGGAAGATTTCACTTACAAGGAATTTGGCAATCCGTCAGTCACGTGCATTAAAATCATCAGCTCAAAATCAAAAATGCATAAAGTCATGCAGATGCAGGTCAAGATCTTCATTTAATGATCACATCAAACATCTGGATGAGGGAAAAAATGTGATGTAAGGGACTTTGACCTTGGTATGGTTGTTGGTGCCAGTCTGCGTGCTGCAGAAACTGCGGCTCTCGGTGGGATGTCCAGAGTTTGGAAGTTTTTATTTTTCACCCCACAGAATGGGGTGAAAAATAAAAAGCTCACCAAAACTCCACCACTATAGATTGGAAGAACGTCACATGGTCTCTTTCCTATCTTCATCTGTCTAGTTTCAGTGATTCCATTCCCACCGTAGCCTCAGATTCCTGTTCTCGACTGACAGGAGTGGAACCCAGTGGGGTCTTCTGCTGTTGTAGCTCAGCCACCTCAGCTCCACATGTTGTGCGTTCTGAGATGCTTTTCTGCTCACCACAGTTGTAAAGAGTGGTTCAAGTTACTGTACCCTTCCTGTCAGCAAGAACCAGTCTGCCCATTCTCCTCTGACCTCTCTCATCAACAGTGTGCCTCCACCTGCAATGCCGCTCACTGAATGTTTTTTTATTTCTCGCACCATGCTGAGATTGTTGTGCCTGAAAATCCCAGGAGAATAAAGTCCTGAACATGTCAGTATGTGCAAATGCAATTACTCTACATGGCCATAGGTTTGTGGACAGCTGACCATCACACTCATATGTGGTTCTTCCCCAAACTGGTGCCACAAGGTTGGAAGAACACAACTGTATAGAATGTCTTTGTGTGCTGTAGCATTACGGTTTCCCTTCACTGGAACTAAGAGGCCCAAACCTCTTAGCCCAAAGGTTGGAAGAACTCGAGTGTCCTGCACAGAGCCCTGACCTCAACCCCACTGAACACCTTTGGGATGAACTGGAACATCGACTGAACCCCAGACCTCCTCACCAACATTAGCGCCTGATCTCACTAATGCTCTTGTAGCTGAATGATCACAAATCCACACAGCCACGCTCCAACATCTAGTGGAAAGCCTTCCCAGAAGAGTGGAGCTTATTATAACAGGAAAGAGGGAATAAATCTTGTGCTGTTTGCATGTGCACTTTATATAGTATATGTGTAGTCTCTTGTAGTTCTGTGTTGTTTTATGTTGCACCATGGTCCTGGAGGAACATTGTTTCATTTCACTGTGTGCTGTACTAATGACAATGAAATGACAATAAAGCCACTTGACTTGACTTGAAATCTGGAATGCGATGTTCAACGAGCACATATGCGTGTGATGGTCAGCTGTGCACATAATTTTGGCCATATAGTGTACAGTATATGTGCAGAATTATGAGTGCTGTTTCATACAATCTTAGAGAATTTTCTCGAGCTGTGAGGATGCAGTTCAGTATTGCAGCAATGTGTTGCTTTGTGTTAATGAGGTTTTTCGAGTCTGTTACTGAGCAGCACTACAGCTCGGGCACAGAAACTGAACACGCTGCAGGCTGGAACATGCAACCTGGAGGAGATGGACCACATGAAGCAGGAACTTTCATTAACTCATCACATACTTATCAAGATTTATGTGCTCTTGATAAGTATCAGGTGGGTTTGAATGGAGAAAAGACAAAAACTATAAAGTTATTCTCAGATGGAAAGTTGATTTATACTTCCTGTATATATACGTGTATATATATATTTATAATATATATACATGTATATATATTTATAATAGTTAATACAGTTCTGCCTGTAAGAGAGTGTAAAGAACTGGTGCTCAGTTTCAGTTTGTTCTGTGGCTTGCTTCAAATCAACAGCTAGTAATTAGGCTTTCAGGAGATCCACCACATGTGCTAGAGAATAGAGATCATATTAAGCTGCAGTTATAGTCTGTAGACTAATATTATCATGATCACTGTAGTTTAGTGATATAAAGCCAACTGCATATTCATTTTTACATCTACATTTACTACTTATTAATATATACTGAATATTAGCTAGTGGATTATTTTTGTGTTTTTTTTTTTTTTTTTTTTACATTGCTGTTTTCATTTTAGATTTTATTGCAGACAAAAAGGTCAATTGCATAATAAACGCATTGCATTGATGCATTTATGCATCGATGCAAATTGACCTTTTTTCTTGCAATAATGCATAAATGCATAAAAACATTATAAGATGGAGCGACCCACACTGCGAGATTACGTAATATCCCAGTTCTTGTTGCATGCAGGGTTGCCAGATTGTACATTTCTCATGAAACCAGTGCACAAGCTGTGCAATCTGGCAGCCCTGTTTGTGCTCGGTGCGCGCAGGTACTCTGTCTGCGCATGCGCAGTTGTGAGCGTCAGTACCATCAGCACCAGAAAGCCTGAGCATCAGTGCGGCGGAAATCCTCTACGTGTTTTCTTTGGGTGGAATAATAATAACAACCATAACAGTAATGATAGTAATATGAGGTTTGCGTAAACATCCTGATCAGTCTTGCAGCCGGATGTCTGATTTGCGCACTGACCAAAAGTAGAGCTCGAGATTACTGCGTATTCATTTCAGCTCATCGGAGAGCTCGTTGTTTCTTTGGTTGGTTGTTTTTGTTGTTTTTTTTTTTTTAACTCTTCCTTTCCCAGGGCTCACGACGGGGGCTTCAGGCGCGCGGCCGCCCGGTGGGATGCGCGTCGGCCTCGGTGTGCTGTCGTGTCCGCTCCCCGTGCTGATGGCTGCGCTGTACCGGGGCCCGAACACCGCCTCTCCGCGCGCCCACCTGGCGCTCAAGGACGTCCGGGAGGTTCAGGAGGAGACCACGCTGGACGAGAAGCTCTTCTTGTTAGCCTGCGAGAAGGGTGAGGGTCTCTCTCTGTCTCACACACACACACACACACACACGTTTGTCTTACTATCCTTATGAGGACCTTCCACTGACTCTTATTAATGCAGCTAATTACATAAATCTAACCTTAACCTCAGGAACCAAAAGGGGAATAACCAAAAGGAAATATTTAGCCTCCTTTAGTTGTTTATTTTATTAAAAATAATTCTTTAACTGTTATTTTTTTATTTTATTTTATTTTTATCTTTATATATATATATATATATATATATATATATATATATATATATATATATACACACAAACAAACACACAAATAAGTGTTTGTCTAACTATCCCTGTGAGGACCTTCTATTTACAGTTACTAATGCAGCTAATTCGCTAACCTTTAAAGAAGTGTTGTAGCTTTTTAACCTGCAGGGATTTTTTAAAGCAGTTTTTCTTGTTCAGACCAGCTAAATGTCCCCACGGGCTCCAAACTGTCAGATATCCTTGTGGAATATCCTTGTGCGGACATTGGCTTGTCCCCATAACTATACTTGCACCCTCCACCCCCCAGCTTTTATTTGAAAACCTACACTAAAACTCCTGTGAAGATATACACACACACACAGACACACACACGCACACATGCACGCACATTTGTCCAGGTCTTGTGAGGACCTTTCATTAACAGTTACTGCACTAATTGCTTAAGTATAACCCTGACTTTAACCTTAACAGAAAAAGCATTTTGGCTTATATTTTTTTCTAAATAAAGGCTGCAGGGTTTTGTTATTGTTGTTGTTGTTGTTTAGAATAAAACAGTTTTGTGTGTGGGGACCACCTAAACATCCTCACAACCTCAATACTGCCAGCTATTGGCAGGCAGAGGTGGCTGAATGGTTAAGGTGCTGCGTTACTGATTAAAAGGTCGGGGGTTCAAGCCCTAACACTATCAAGCTGCTGCTGTCGGGCTCTTGGGCAAGTCCATTAACCACATCTTCTCCGCTCCGGGAGCACCGTATCATGGCCTACCCTGTGCTCCGACCCTAGCAAGCTGGGATATGCTCAAAAAACGAAAACAACTTCATTTCATTGCCTCTGTACTTGATATATATATAATGTTCCTATTCTTGTGGTGACACGTGGCTGGTCCCTGTAAGGATATCTACTTTTGTTTTAAAAACTGAACTAAAACCCCACGAAGGTATAAAAACACATACTTGTCTTAGTCTCCTTGTGAGAACCTTTCATGTAACTATTAATGCAACTAATTACCTAACTCTAACCCTACTCTTAATCTCAGTAAGCAAAAAAAAAAAACATTTAATAAAATTTTTTTGGCTCTTTTAGACTTGTTGACAAAAATTGTTAATATTGTTGTCAGAAAAGCAGTTTTCCTTGTGGGGACCAGCTAAACATCACCACAAGCTCCAAACTGTCATGTTAATATCCTGGCGAGGGACATTTAGCTGGTCCCTATAAAGATTACTACTTTTTTCCCCCCAGATTAAAAAAAAAACTACACTAAAACCTCATGAAGACATAAACACACACATGCACACACGTTTGTCTTACTATCTTTGTCAAGACCTTCTGTCACAAGCTCCAAACTGTCAGATATTCCTATCTTCTAACATTCTAACATTTAGCTGGTCCCCATAATGATTTTAAAAATGACGCTAAATCCCCACCAGGATTTAAACAAACATGTTCTCTTATCCAGTATAGCATCAGAGTCTCATTGGTCAGCGTTGTCCTTACGTATCCGTCTTATGTAATTGGTTTTGTCGTGACAGCGCACTTATCAATAATTTAAAACAGCAATGGGGGTGTATAAAAAAAGACATTTTCATCATGCCCAATAAAGAAATCTTTCTCTTCGTGTTGATGCTGTCCTGCCCTGTTTTGAAACGGTTTTAAATGCACTTGTGGCGTAAATGGTTGCAAACAGGAAGATGTGGCTACAAAACCATGTTCCAGCCTGTAATGGCTTGAGATGGGTGTAGTTGAGTATGCAGATTTATTTACGGTGCTGTCCTGGGATAGTCGTTATTGTTCAGAGTCTAAGTGGAATTGTAATTCGTGTTTTAATTCAAATTCCTTGTTGGAAATAAAGAGTGTTAATGCCGTGCTTTGCATAAGAACACAGAGTCAAAATCGTCATGTTGTTGCAGTCGAGTGTCTGGAGTTTTGCCAAAAGAGTCATGTTTCCTGTTCATGCTGAATTGTATTCATGATGTCAGCTGCACTATCTGTGAGGTTTAACTGAAAAACCAAAACCAGATCCTGCAAAACATATCAAAACCCCTTTTTAAAAAAAGGCGCAATTGCACGTTGTTACCTAGACATCCAAGGTTTTTCATCTACATCATCTCCGTGCTAATAAAACAAGCATACAGTGTCGATTGTGCTTCTAACCTGATGTTACATTGTGCAGATGAGAGTCAGATGTCTTCTTTACCATATAAAGGAAAGCTAAATATGGCTCAGGGAAGAATAGCTCTCCCTTAAATGCCTGTATGTTTACGCTAACACAGGCTCTGGACTCTTGCATGTCATTTTCATGACTGCTTCCAATATGCACGTGGTGCATTTGTTTACATGAGTCAGTAAGAAATTAATAGTTTAATCAGAGAAACGTTGGGATGTGTGTGTGTGTGTTTGTGTGTGTGTGATGAAGGTGATTACTACATGGTGAAGAAGCTGCTGGAGGAAAAACGCCATGGTGAGCTGAACATCAACTGCGTGGACGTGTTGGGGAGGGACGCCATTACCATCGCCATCGAGAACGAGAACCTGGACATCCTGCAGCTGCTCCTGGACCACGGCTGCCAGGTAAAGTCATCGTTTTTCGCATAACTGTGGTTTATTTTTGTGAAATGCGTAGGTCTAAAGTAAGATACAGTCAAGGGTAAAAACGTGCGTCTCCAGTGCTTTTTGAATGGAACAAAAGGAAAATGTTACTCTGAGGAAAAACGTATTACCCACATTAGTACTTTTCTTCAAAGCTGTTGTTGGCAGTTACAGCATCGAGATGTCGACAGTAAGAAATCATTAGCTTTTTGCAGCATTGTTGTTCAGTTTTGACCTATCATCTTGGCAAATAGTCTTCAATTCCTCAAGTTTACGATGATCCCTCTGATGGACTCCCAGTTTTCATAAATTTTCAATGGAATATAATCGAGTCAGAATATTGGCTTGGCCATGCAAGTCTTTTTTGAGTTATTGTGGCTGTATGGTTTTGGATTGTTGTCATGTTGAAACCTCCATCTTCTGCCCAGATTCAGTTTCTTGGTTGATGAGATTAAATTCTCCTCTAATGCTGTATGTCCTGGTACATCATTCCGTTCATGTTTCCTTCGATGATGTGTAATGCCCCAGTTGAAGCAGCCATATCACGATGCTCCCACCACCAGGCTTCACTGTGGCTATGATGGTGTTCTTGGAATCACACGTGCAACCCTTCTTTCTCCAAAACATGATGAGCTGACCTATTTACAGAGAGTCCTGTTTATGTTTCATCTGACCAGAGTATCCAAAAGAGTTCTGATTTGTCTAAATACTTTGATACGTGCTTCTCTGTGCTTCGTTTTTAGCAGAGGGGCTTTGCATGAGGTGTAGGAACTGAGATGATCGCAGTGCAGTTCTTTTACTATCGTTCTCTCTGTTACTGTTGTTCCTGCTGCTTTCAGGTCGTCATGCATCTCTTTTTGAGTGACTGCTGGCTTCTCTCTTCCTTATCATTAGTCTGAGAGCGTGTTGTAATATCTTGCATTGCACCTGTCCGGGGACGATTAGTTGTGGTTCCATGAAATTTCCACCTGTATATTATCAAACCAGTTGCACTGACAGGGATGTTTAAGGTCTTTGCTATGGCTGTGGCAAATATGATATATTTGAAAATTGCTGTGTGGAATAAAACCCTTTCTGGGAAAATAAAGAATGTTTGCCATCATCTTCTCAGTCTCCAGGTCTTATTTGATGGATAAAGAGAAGTATAAGGTATTAGAGAATATTTATATCACATTCAGAAAGAGATACACAAACTTTGGGTTTTTTTATATACTATTAAATCTCCCCAGACAAAAGAAATTTGGTTGCATATGTCATTCCTTTCTTAATACTACGAAAGCAAGTCCCCTAGAGGTGTTTCACATACTGTCTCAAATAATCCCACAGGTTTAATGTAGGATTGAGATGCAGTGATTCTGCAGGACAGTCAAAACAGAAAGCTTATCAGAAACATCCTGGAACATCAGCGTGTCTGGTTTGTGTTCTGCAAAGAGTATGCAAACTTTGGCAGTCAACAGTCTGAGACGCAGGACTTCCATCAGGCAGAGATGGAAACAGTGCGATTGCTTTCAGGAACACTAATGTGCAGCTAATTAACAGTCGTAAATTAATTCCATCTCAAAAAGGCTGTGATCTTGAAGCTCGCCTACACTGAAGCCCTTTGGTTGTGTCGTCCGCTGCTGTTTTACATGTTACATTGATGCTACTCTTAGCATGTTCTTCACTTTCTTCCTCATGGCTATCAAACATAGAGAAGAGCATGACAGTGTTGGCCACAACTAAAGCAAACAACTAGTTATTTTAGGCTAAACAGTGCTCACGTCCCATCCGCTGTACCATTCTGTCTGGTTGCATCACTGTATGGTATGGCAGTTGCTCCGCCCACAACTGCAAGGCAAGAAACTGAACTGACAACCAAAGAAGCACTTCAAAACTCAGGGAGGGTGCCCTCTGGTTACTTGGTAGGGAAGTGCCATACCATATGCCATTATAGCTATAATTATGACTAAAATATTAGGAGGAAATTCAGTCTGTAATTTTCTTAGAGGAGGATAGGGGAAAAAGACAGTCAGACATGGCCGATCCGGACAGTAATAAAATCACAGAGGAGCACCTGTAAAATAGACAGTTACCCCCTATGTACATTTAATCTTGTTCAAAGGGTCCAGAGGGATGGGATGGGATTGCAAAATCCAAACCTACATTTTTGGGTTTTATTCAGACACATAAGGGATGGAAAATTGGTCAGGTTAAAGAACAGGTAAATGGTAACAGACGAAATTTTAATCTGTATTTTTAATAAATCAGCGCTGACTAACCTTGTAACAACGACATCGTAACTAGCCTAGCATGTACACAGCCATTGATCAACACTAAACATTTATTGTCGTTCCTATATTGGAACGAAATGTCATTTCTCCAGGACCATGGTGCAACACATAACAGTACGCAAGACTACACAAAGTGCAAATGCACAACAGTGTGAGATGAGTGCATCTGTAAATACACATAAATACACATCTATCTTCAGTAAGTGCTTCAGTGAATCTGGAGCCTAGAGCAAGGCGGGAGGATACGTCCCGTCCGCCTTGCTCTAGGCTCCAGATTCACTGAAGCACTTACTGAAGATAGATCATTTATTAGTCTATCGCAGGATACTATGCACACACACACTCATACCAACTGGCAATTCAGTTCTCCCTGCATGTTCTTGGACAGTGGGAGGAAACCGGAGAACCCAGAGGAAACCCACGTGAACACAGGGAGAACACTAAACATGTAATAAGTACTATTTGCCTTTTAGACTGTTGAAAAAAAAGGAATACAGTGCAAATAATAACTTAAATATACACAACCTCTTACTGAAATACCCAAATAGGTTACAAGGCAGTAGCAGTGTACTATAGCAGAAACTGGGAAAATAATCATGTACGCTATTGTATCAGCTCAAATAATTGCAGTTGTGTCATAATTTCTAGTTAGCAAGCATGTTGAATTTAGTTTAATCCAAATGCTAAGATGGTCTTCTTTTTTATCAGACATGTTTGTTTATACAGTAATACCTACAACGCCCCAAGAGCATTAGGGTGTGTAACAGTTTTTAAGTGTGTGGAGCATTTTGAACTTATCTGAAGTATTTGGAATCACATATTTATACAGACATTAAACCCAGTTTAAGATATATTTTTTTCTTACTGTAAATTATATGCTCCTATGATGCTGACTATGAGTCATGAAATTTGTGTGTGTTTACAGACGACAGATGCTCTTTTGGTGGCCATCGACTCGGAGGTGGTGGGAGCTGTTGATATTCTTCTCAACCACCGGCCCAGACGATCCTCCAAACCCTCGATTGCAGTCAGTCGACATGTTTATTTCTCTCTTGCGTCTTGAACTACTAAAATATTATTAAAGAAGTAATCTGAATTTTTTTTTCAGCAGCTCCATGCAGAATTATTTTGATATAAGGTTATTTTCTGTTTTAAATTATTATTATTATTATTATGCAATATCAATTTTGATTACAATCATACATTAACAATACATATTATGTTTAGAAGTAGGTATACATCTTCATAAACATAAATATGATCTAAATGTATGTATGTATATATATATATATATATATCTCAATGGGGAAAAATATCATGCTGGATATCTATACTGATATGGACTGGATAATGTGCTAGGAACGAAAGGATGCCACATCGTTTGATGGAAATGAAAATTATCAACCTTCAGAGGGCTGAATTCAAAGACACCC
>CM074916.1:28248799-28264849 GCA_037576815.1 Pangasius larnaudii
TTATCATTACGTTTAGCATCGTGGGACATCCCTGAAACAGTTATCACTTCCTGATATCATTTATGTTAAAGCAGATATTGTAAACTGAGAGTTGATGGTGGGGTAAGATGCAAATGCGAACAATAATTATATTCATAATCTATCGCATGGGTCACTACACAGTTAAGCAACAATAGACTGGGATAATATACGTATAATCATAATCTGGAAACAAGCAAGAGTAAATAAAAAAAGGAAACACAGCTCAGAACTAAAAGACACTAAGACTCGGACTTGCTGACATGATAAGACTTCGCAAAGATACTCAGACACAGCAGGGAGTAAATAGGCAAACTAATGAAGAACTAACACAGAACAGGTGAACACAATCGGGTAACAAACCAATGACGGGTGCTTGGGTGAAAACAGGATAAGAACAAAAACCAGAGCTAACACAAGCTCATGAAATTTGTCACCATGGGAAACTACGGATCTATAAATCTTATGTTTTTAGAGAGAAACTAGGAATCTATAAATGGAAAGCGACAAAAAAGTCATCTCCTAACTTGCCTCTCTTTTTTCTCAGTGTTTTTTTGAAAAAAAAGAAAGAAGAAGAAACGTTCAACCTTTGTCAAACACAAGAAAGAGAGAGAGAGAGAGAAACAGACAGAGAGAGAGATCTTGTCGTCATATCAGTTACCTCTACATCACGTTCACCATCATAATTCATCACGTCAAATAACTGATTATCTTCACATGTCTACTGCTGAGACCAGGTCAGAATCTCTACCCCATTATAGAGCAGAAGAAATCAGACGTTAGATCTTCAGCCTTACTGATATATTGAGGCAATTCCAGGCCAGTTCCCATTAACAATGATGGATAGCGGGTGGCTAAATTCTTTGGCTCTGAAAAGCAGCGTTTTTCATTTTAAAAGAGCTATAATAGTCATTTTAGCCTGAACGCCAAAGAGTCTGCCATCAGCCGGTGTCCACATGGCATGTATGAGAGAAAGACCGTTCTCAAATCATTGCACTGCTGAAACAAAAACCAGCAGTCCAACATGCATGCTAGTTACAACCAGGTAACCAGCCAGACTTGGCTACTCAAACCAGCACTAAGCAGCATTTCATAGAATTTAGGACATTTATCTTCCTTTTGTTTGGGCCACAGGACTGATTATGAAGAACTAGCCAAGCAGTGCAAGATGTTTGCCAAGGACCTGTTAGCCCAAGCGCGAAACTCGCGTGAGCTTGAAGTCATCCTGAACCACACGAGCAGCGAGGATCACGTGGATAAGAGAGGACTACTGGAGGAGCGGATGAACCTCAGTCGACTCAAACTCGCCATTAAATACAACCAAAAAGAGGTAAGGAGGCACAAGTGACCGGGAGATAGCCATGAGGCTAACAGTGCTTATGCTAACTACTGCTTATGTCCAGTCTTAGCTTGCCTTTATGACTCTGAGAAGTGCAGTCAGTCACATGGTCACAAACCTAATCTTTAAAGGTGTAGTTAGTATTTTTTAGAGCGCTCTGATGCCAGTGAGGGGAATTGCAATTGTAATAATAAATACCCGACTTTACGTCCAACTGACCCCACATCCAGAGCTGCCTTTCAAGGGAAAGTGGGCAGATCTGAGAAGCGCTGTTCTGGCTATGGGCGGAGCTTATTTCTGGGCCAGAAAAATGCCTGATATGAGCATGACAATATTACAGATTACATTTTTCAAGCATTTCTGAAACCATATGATTATCACACACCTAGAAACATTTGCGATCAAACAGGAAACTACAGTATATAATTTTAAATAGCTGCTTTAAAGCAAAAAGGCAATTTTCTACACTATTTTTATGTTTTTTTTATTTTTCATGTTTCTTTAAAAGTCTATTTTTATTATTTCTACTGTTATTCAAACTCATTTATGTTTTTCTCATGATGTTTTTTATATAATTTATTATTATTTTTTTTTTTTTTTAAACATTACAAACTGCACCTGTGACTCTTAACTATTTTTTTTTACAGACTGGAACAGTACTAAAAATCTTCCTGAAGGGAAATGAGCTATAAAAATATTATTTGCATATATTTAAATTCAGGAGAAGAGAAAAATAAGAAAAAAGGTGATTTCATCACATGACTTATTCAGTCCATGTTTTATTTACTCTCCAAAGACAAGATCTGTTTTTGTATTTTGAAATAAAGTTTATTGTATTGGGACAAAATTTCAAGAGGTGGCCTGGATCAGTGGCCTTTTGTGTATCTTGAAAAAAGAACTGTTATAGTTATTAATGTTATTGTTATAATTATGAGAGCAAGGAACCATTTTATGGCTGAATAAAATTCAGACACATTATTCAAAAAAAAAGCATGTTTGTGTGTGTATATCGTTGTCGTTTTGTGTATTTCGGTTCAGTTCGTGGCGCAGTCTAACTGTCAGCAGTTCCTGAACACGGTGTGGTTTGGTGAGATGGCGAGTTACCGGCGTAAGCACACGGGGCTGAAGCTGCTGACGGTGCTGAGCGTGGCTCTGCTGTGGCCTCTGCTCTCCGTGTGCTACCTGCTCGGACCGCGCTCACGCGTCGGCCACATCATCCACACGCCCTTCGTTAAGTTCATCATCCACAGCGCCTCTTACCTCACCTTCCTCCTCCTCCTCAACCTCTACTCGCTGGTCTACAACGAGGACAAGAAGAACACCATGGGCCCGGCGCTGGAGTTGATCGACTACCTGCTCATCCTCTGGATCATAGGTGAGTCCTATATCTGGGTCATCATGCCCGGTGTGGCTTTCCGAAGATTTTCTAGCATCTCCATGTCAGATTTTAACACTTTAATCAAAATATACCATTTGTAAAGAACATTTTAAAATCTCTTGATCAAAGTGCAATATAAAAATTTGTATGCGTTTAATATGTAGAGGAGTTTTTTGATGAAAAAGCTTTGAAAACCACTCCACTTTATTAGGAACACCTGCACACACAATTGTCACACACAACAGTCTCTCAAGTTTACAGAGAATGCTCTTAAAAATGAAAAACATCCACTTCTGGGGACAGAAACGTGTTGTTGATGAAAGAGGTCAGAGAGGAATGGTTCCTGCTGACTGGAAGGCTAACCACTCAAATAACCACTCTTTACAACCGTGATGAACAGAAAAGCATCTCAGAGGACCAGAAGTCCTGATGGAAGAAGCCAGAAACACACTGAAGAACCATGTTTACTGCTAACAAGCTGCTCTTGTGCCCCTGTGGGCAGGACATATACTTTCTAGAGAGCATTTAATTGGACGAACACAAGACTAGTACAGGATGAATCAATAAAATTATTAAGCGTTTTCCTGAAAGTGACGAGGTCTAATATTGAATATTCCCTAGGTATATTGTCATATTGGTGTTTATAACATTAAGGGACAGGTGCTTTGTATCTAGAAGTTCACCTGATATGAGTCATTAAACTATCTGGGGAACAAATGATAGAAAAAAAACCCTCTCACTATCCATGATTTGTAGCTATCATGTGATTGTGGGCAAACTGAAATTTTACATGTTCATTTTTAAGTCTTAGATTTCTTTCCCGAAACTTAAAAGTGTAAGTCAGAATGTCATGTCTGTAGTATACCTTCAGGTGTATAGCTAGTGTATCAAGTGTCCTTCAGACTACAATAAAAATAATTAATAATTTACTTTAGTAATAATTAGTAATAGTTTACTTCCAAGGATAAATTTGTCCCAGTTTATTGCTCAGCAGGTGCAGAACTAAGGTGTACTGCAGCTAAAGTGTACTGCAGTTTTGTAAAGTGTGCACAGTGACCTGGAGTAAAAACATCACAGAATCTGGGAAATCAAACAGAAGAGAGGCAAAGAGCCACTAGATGGAGGAAGATCATTGCGTTAGTATGTGTGTGTGTGTGTGTGTGTGTGTGTGTGTGTGTGTGTGTGTGTGTGTGTGTGTGTGTACCTGTACTTAGTGAGTATACGGATGCAGATGTGTGTGAACAGACTGGGAGGTCTTAATGCAGTGAATGCAGCTCTACTGTGCTTTTTTGACTTAGGGTGATTTATTTAGAGCTCACAGCAGACAGAAGCTCGTATTGTGTGGGATGGAAAGGGTGTGTGTGTGTTTGTGTGGGTGGGTGTGTGTGTGTGTGTGGGTGTGTGTGTGTGTGTGTGTTGAATCCAGTAAATCTAATTTAGTTAAGCAGAACAGCATAGAGATGCCAGAATGCATTTCAGAATTGTTTCCCCTATACGCACACACACACACACACACACACACACACACACACACACACACAGAAACAGTTACCATAAACACAGGACAGAGGATAGCATTCTTCTAACAACTCAGAGACCCTGATTTTCTGATATATTCTGGATGTCATTTTTTTAATGTTATATATATATATACATATGTCATTATTTAATCAGCCAATCATGTGGCAGCAGCACAATGCATAAAATCATGCAGATACAGGTCAAGAGCTTCAGTTAATGTTCACGTCAAACTCCAGAGTGAGGAAAAAGTGTGATCTCTGTGACTTTAACCGTGGTGTGGATGTTGGTGCCAGAAGGGCTGGTTTGAATATTCCATATACTGCTGATCTCCTGGCATTTTCACACACAGCAGTCTCTAGAGTTTACACAGAATGGTCATTCTGTCACAGAATTACTCTAAGATCAGACTTTTTCTTCATTCTGATGTTTGATGTGAACATTAACTGAAGCTTTAACCTGTATCTGTGTGATTTTTTTTGCATTGCGCTGCTGCCACATGATTGGCTGAAAACGACATGAATGTGCAATTGTACTGGTGTTCCTAATAAAATGGAGGGTGAGTGTATAAGGTATATAGAACAAGTACGTTAATATGAGAGCTGCTGTTATAGAATTAATCAACAGCTTCTGACCAATCAGAATCCAGAATTCAACAGCCCTAAAATATCATGATACTTAACCCTTTCTTGCATAAAATATGCATATCCAGATTCTTTTATATTTTCTCTTTTTTTTACTTAAAATTGCATAATGCATGAATTTTGATTATGTCAAAATATTGCTTATATTAAAAAGTAAATAGATTGTCCATGCGTTTAAAAAAAAAAAAGCCTAAAACACTGTCTGAAATCATTTTAAAAAAATAAATCTTCCAATATCCAAGATTTTTTCAGGTCTTAAACTATATAATGATTATTTTAAATAAAGATTTTAGAAAATATCAGTTTAGGACTGTTGAATGACGTAAGGAGGTGAAAAAAAAAACATCTTCCCAAAAACACTATTTTAAAAACAAACAAGCAAACAAAACAATTCTACAAAAAAAAATCTAGTCAGTGGATTCAGACAGAAAATCAGAAAAAAAAAAATTTCTTACATTTTTCTGTTATTTACTTTTTAATTTTATGTAGAAATTTAGTAAAGCTTGAGAATGACAAATAGTCTAGAGAGCTACAGAGGTTTATGCTCATTTGCATCGTATATATTTCCCCAGAACATAAAAAAAAAACCTTAAATTGACTGTCCACAAGTGTGGACACGATGCATGAAAGGGTTAAAGACATTTCTGTGATGCATAATTACATAAAATTCAAATGAAGTGAAAAAAAAAATGAACCTTTTATAATTTCAGTACAGAATTTTAATATGAAATGAGCTTCTTCCAATCAGCGTTTGTCACTGTCATTGCTACTGTTATTAAATATTATGTTTGATAGAGACATCACTATCTACATGATATCTCAGAAACGTGTATTGTGACATTATTTATCATGATATCAGTATTACATCGGCATATTCCAGAGGAACGTTGTCGATAGATTTTAATTGCGATAGTAATTTCCCTCTCAGGCAGCAGACGGCTCTTAGAATTACAGATTGCACCTTTAATAGAGAAGGAAGAAAGCCTGTGAAAGGAGATATGACCTTATCAGGATATTTATACGCACACTTGAAAAGCTTTTTGGCGTTAGTTTATTTCATAGCTAGAGCGTTTATGATTTATATGATTTATAAGTATGTTGGAGCGTTCAGGTACACTTTTGTGTAATCCGGGTCATTAAAATGAATGTCAGACGGAGGTCTTAACACTTCAGCATGCATCCTTATTTACACCCGCTTGCCCTTTTTTTTTTTGAAAAAGGTCTGCAAAGGAATGTCAGGAATTCTTTACATCTTAGTCTCCTGTGTGTGTGTGCTGATGAAGAATCTGTCCCTCCCTCTCTCCCTCCCTCTCTCCCTCCCTCTCTCGCTGTGCAGGAATGGTGTGGTCAGATGTGAAGCGTCTGTGGTACGAGGGCCTGGAGGACTTCCTGGAGGAGTCGAGGAACCATCTGAGTTTTGTTATGAACTCTCTGTACCTGGCCACCTTTGCGCTTAAAATTGTGGCTCATAGCAAGGTTAGATAATAAAGGAGGCACTCATCCTCAAACGCTAACATTACTAACAATGTGAAAAATGCTAGTAGGTATCAGTTGCGCAAATAATTCATGCCAACTGGCTCTTCTAGATCTTTACACACCGCAGAGAAGGATCTCTGAACAACTATACACTCACTGTCCACTTTATTGTTAACACATTCATGCAGTTGTCCAATCAGCCAATCATGTGACGGAAGAGGGATATATATAAAGTCGTGCAGATAGAGGTCAGGAGCTTCAGGGGAAAATTATGATTTCAGCAACTTGAACTGTGGGTTATAGGTTTGGGTATTTCAGAAACAGTTGATCTCCAGGGATTTATTTTTATTATTATTTTTTTTTTATAAACAACAGTCGCTAGACTGTTCACACAGAATGGTGTGAAAAACAAAAAACATCCAGTTCTATGGACAGACACACCTTGTTGATGAGAGAGGAGAGATCAAAGGAGAAAGGCCAGACAGATAGGCTTCGGCAACTCAAATAATCACTCTTTACATCCGTGGTGAGCAGAAAAGCATCTCAGAATGCATGTTATTGGAAAATGCATGCATCCCTGCAAGGGGCTGGTCAGACTCAGGAGTCGTTTGGTCATTTTCATTTATCTTTTTCTAAGATTTATTAATCCTGTATGATGTAATTTTTCTCCAAACTATCATCAATTAGGCACTGATTTATTTCTTTGAGTATGGAAATTCACACATTCTATTCATTTACAGATTACATAGAATTCTACAGTACAGAGTTTCTTTTTAGATCATGCTCCTTAGATAAAGTTTTTAAAAAAAAGCCTGCAGGAAAAGAACAGAGTTGAGGATTTTTCTGCAACATGTATGTACATAACCGTTGAAATGATTTTCCCTGTCTGCTCTCTCAGACATATGGGACTTGGAATAGTGGATTAGGCTTTAGTGCGAGAGTGGCTGCTGTGACTGAAACCTTTAATCCTCTGTACATTACTCACAAATCTCTGCAGTGCAGCTCTGGCACGTGATGTACAGTAGCATCACTAAATCACAGCGAATCTGCTGGTGTGCTCCTGCTTCCACATGCCACGTGTTTTTTCACTGAGAAAGTGCAGATGAGTGTGAGGCTTTTCCTGAATGTGTTCAGCGTTGTGGTGTAAATTAAGGCTGCTGGTGATCTGCACATCTACAGGAGCAGTATTTACAATATGTACAGGAATAAAACACTTTGTTTTGTGCTGTTATGGGAAAAGCATCAGTGGTGTGATGAAGGGCATTTTTTATTTATTAAAGAGCGACGCATCGTACATTTTGTCCGTCTATAGCTACGTTTATTGTTGTCTATGAAACAGCTTAGTTTGTTCTCGCCGGCCTTTGAAGTTAACGAGAAAAAAAAATCAGCTTGATGTGTTTGCAGATAAACCTCAGCCTCCTCCATCCTCAAATCTTCTCCAAAAGCTTAAAGTTACGGCTTTACCTTTTTAACTTTTACAAAGCATTACCTCTGGAGACTCCTTCCAAAAAATGCTAAACAAACATCTCTTTAAAGGAAACTTCACATTATCAATGAGTGCAGACGTTTTTTTTAAATCAGTGTCTGCAGAGCGTCTGTTACACAAGCCCCCGTATCCCCGTATAAGTTGTTGCTATGGAAACGATAATGTATTGGGATGAACGTGATGTCTGTTTAGGTACGTAGACGTCGTTAGCAATTCCATTTCTGACTCTACATCATATCGCCAAATGTTACAGTTTATTTATTCCATGTGAAACATACATACATAAGGTATAAAAGATCGGTTGTTAAGGATACCACCACTGTGACAAACAAAGGTACAGTTTTTTTTTTTTAGTTTTTCTAAAAGTGTAGCTTGCCTCATTTATCCTCGCCAGTAGAATCAGCCGTGCAGTCCGTGCTGTAAATCCTGATCAGGAATGTTGCGTTTCGGAGGAAACATGGCGCTCAATCAAGTCTGTAGTAATGCCTTTCTTTTCTCCTCAGCTTGCTCTGCGCTTGAGAAACAAATCCCACAGACGTCACATCCTTGCTGTTATATGCATCTCAGATACAGGAATGCTTATAGGTGATTATTCGAGTTGTATGTTTTCCACAAATGTTGTGTGTGTGTGTGTGTGTGTGTGTTGATTCAGTTTAAGAACGGGCATACCGACCGGAAAGACTGGGACGCCTCTCACCCCATCCTGGTGGCAGAGGGACTTTTCGCCTTCGCTAACGTGCTCAGCTACCTGCGTCTCTTCTTCATGTACACCACTAGCTCCATCCTCGGCCCCCTACAGGTAAACACCAGCAGCGCTGTTTATACACAGGTACACACACACACACACACACACACACACACACACACACGGCTCTGTGCACAGATAACCACTACCAGCTGTGTTTATGTACAGCTCATCACCAGCACACTTAGAAATAGCCTAATCTCTGTCCAGTGCATCTGTAGCGTTTGATTACCACAAAGAGTCATTTGTTGAATTCTGTAAATAAACATTACACAAATATATAACACAATGAATACCTCTAACAATGAATGTCACAACGCATGTCCCAGTGTGATGAGTGCTGCTCTTAGTTGTTTTGAAATCATGACCTGTACTTTTATTTTGACATTATTCTCGCTTGCTTCCTGGTCCTGACTCCGCCCCTGACTCTCATTGGTGTGTTTCTCGATGTTCACACCTGTTTCTTATTTTCAGTCATTTTCTTTGTGTATATAAGCAGTTCAGTTTCATATATTCTTTGTCAGGTTTTGACTTTTTTTGAGCATTTTCTTTATTAGTGATTGTTTCTCAGGTTTTTTTTTTTTTACCTTTTTCTCTTCTTATCCAGTTTACATCAGGTTTTCTTTATTACTCCGACAGCTGCGTTTTTGGACAATTTGAAAGACTCGGATCACTAATAAAGAATTTATTCACAGTTACATCCAGCTGTCTCAGAATTCATGAGAAATAAATATATTAGGATGAGACAGAGATGAGAAAAAGTTATTTTTAGGAACTTTTATTAAACTTTTCAATACAGGAGGAATACAGTAAAAAGTAGTTCTGGTTAAATTACACTCTTTCAGAGGTTTTGTTGTATCCATGCTTCATCAGAACCATATAACCACAAATCCTTCACTATAAAAAACAGTAGTACCATCTCAGACAGGACCAGTTATACAGATTTCGAGCTTCATTTTACTGAAGTCTTCATGAAAATCATTCTTCATGAAAATGTTTTGCGCAAACGTCTACTGACAGAAACCAACTACTGCCGTTAGACATCCACTGAAAGTAATAAGGTCAAAAGTTTTTCCTTTTTTTCTTTTCTCAGTGCAGGTAAAGGTGTCAGATTCTTGTCTGTGGTATTACACACTTACACAACATATAGTCAGAGGTTCGGTTGAAATTTTTCATACAATTCTTTTAATTGTCTTTCTATAAGAGTCAGATTCAAAGGACTGGACCTCTGTACGTAGGTATCCAGACTTGCTAAAATATTTACCAAATATCAGCCTTATTGACTTTGGGCTAAATCTAAAATGGCTTTCTGTTCACTTTGTTTGCTCCCTACATCCTAGGGCCGCACAATATATCGGAATGATCGAAGTATCGCAAATGTAACTATTGCGATATGCATATTGCAAGGGCTTGCGATAACTGAATGATTTTAATACTTCAAAAAGTTACAAAAAGTTAAAGTTTTAGAGCGATGCAGATAGCAGAGAAAGCGTTCTTTTCCTCAAAAGAACGTGTATGTTGGTTATGTCATTTTCAGTTTTTAAATATATAAATAAGTATAAAATAATTTAAACAGATTTTACACACTTATAACGTTATCGTACCACATATCGCATTATTTCCCAAGTTATCGCATATCGCGTTTTTCTTCAATATCGTGCAGCCCTACTGCGTAGGGTGGAGTATAACGGAGCCGTGCACACTACCTAGTGCCCTACATGCGCAGTGTAGATGAGACCGCTAGGTGAGACGTCAGTTGAGATTCTGCTTCAAAAAAAAAAAAAGTATGCTCTTTGTGGTATTGTTGTATTTTAATCATCTGAAAGTTTGGATAGCTAGAGAGAGAGATCACTTTATTAATCCCAGAGGGAAAGTCACAGAGTGACAGCAGCAATCCAGAAAGTAGAGTGTGCAAGCAAGAGGATTCAGAATAATAAAAAATAAACATATTTAGTACAAAATTATAAAATACGATATTGCATTATAAAGTGATTATAGCCTCATATACACAAGTCTTCTGAGTAAATGCTAACATGTCAGTGCAGTACTGGAGTATTAACAGTCTAAAAGTATTGGCACCCCTGGCTTATTTGACCACACTAGCCTGTACGTTCAAGTTTGCCTCTCTGTATTGTTTGGGTAGTGTTATGAGACGGGAAACCAAAGGATCATAAATGGGATGAGATACACTCAGGATGTTGTGGATCAGTGGTTAAGGGGTTGGGTTGCTGCTCGGAAGATAATGAATTCAAGCACTGACAGTGCGAAGCTGACACGATTGGGTTGTTTAGCGAGAACCTTGACCCTCAACTGTTATATCGGTTACATATATGAAGGGCCCTGTAGTATATGCAACCTATGCATGGGAACCAGGGTGTACAGCCCGCTTTTCCTCTAAAAGAGAGCTATAAATGATTTTATAGGGTCATATGTACAGTATGAGGTCATCTGCTCTCAGGACCCCTTGTAGAATGCGATTTTAACAAAATGCTCTCCAGCAGCACTGCTAAATCCTTAATAGACGTGTGTCAGTGCTCGCTTTATAAAGCCTATATGATTGTGAAGTAGACCAGAACTGATATACTGAGCTACACAAAGATTTACAGTGATAGTAGTATATCTGTTAGCAGTTAGTTCCATCTATTTCAGCAAAAGCATTTCCCTTTAAAAGCTTGGTATTCCACTGTAGCTGGAAACGAAGCAGTGAATATATATATATATACAGTATACGGTGATTAGTGTGTGGTCAGATGCACTGTAGATTAGATCATTAAAAGAGAAATGTGTGCCTCTGTTTCCTGTTCCGCTTAGTCATTTAATGGTTTACTAAAAAACCTTCAGCATCACAATATTATACAGCAGCGCTGTTGAATTCTCCATTCTGTTTGGTCAGAAGGTGTTGATTAATTGTCTGTATCAGGTGCTCTGACAATAGTGCAGCTGTAATCCCCAGGTTTACTTTATATTATTGCACTCTTATGTTCTCGTATATGTTATCGTTTCTATAGTGACAACTTACACAGGGGCTTGTATGGCGTATCCTACACAAAAAATGTGTGTAATTATTGACATAGTCATGTTATTTTGTGGAAACATTTGTGGAAGGAGTAATTTCCACAAAATCTGTAACATTAAGTCGCCAGGACAGAGGAGTGTACATGACATGACAAGCTGTGTGTTTGTCTTATTAACTTCGAGTGAGAGAAAAGAGAGAGGCTGGTGAGGGAACGACTGTTTATAACTGCTATAACGTAAATGATAACAGGAACTACATTTGTTGGTACCCTTATAGTGCATTGAAACAATGCTTCATTCCTCCTGAAAACTGATGAAATTAAAAGTAATTGTCTCATGTATACCTGCATGCCTTTGGTGTGTCATAGAGTAAAGCAGAGAAAGTGTGAAAAGAGATAAAGTGTTGCTTATTCTACAAAGATATTCTAAAATGGCCTGGACAGGTTTGTTGGTACCCCTAGAAAAGATTATAAATATTGAGATTATAGCCATATTTCAAGCTAACTGTTTTCTTTAATTTGTATCACACATGCCTTCAATCTTGTAATCAGTCATTCAGCCTATTTAAATGGAGAAAAGTAGTCACTCTGCTGTTTGGTATCATCGTGTGTGCCACATTGAACATGGACCAGAGAAAGCAAAGGAGACTGTTGTCTTAGGAGATCAGAAAGAAAATTATAGACAAGCATGTTAAAGGCATAGGCTATAAGACCATCTCCAAGCAGCTTGATGTTCCTGTGACTACAGTTGCAAATATTATTAAGAAGCTTATGGCCCATGAGACTGTAGCCAACCTCCCTGGACGCGGCTGCAAGAGGAAAATCATCCCCAGATTGAACAGAAGGAGTAGACAAAGAGCCAAGGAAAACTTCCAAAGAGATACAAGCTAAACTCCAAGGTCAAGGTACAGTGTCTGATCGCACCATCCGTCACTTTTTGAGGGACAGTGGGCTTGATGGATGAAGACCCAGGAGGACTCATAAAACATAAAAAAGCCAGACTGGAATTTTATTTTGACAAGCCACAATGCTTCTGGGAGAATGTCTTTTGGACAGATGAAACAAAACTGGAGCTTTTTGGCAAGTCACATCAGCTCTATGTTCACAGATGAAAAATGAAGCTTTCAAAGAAAAGAACACCAAACCTACTATGAAACATGGAGGAGGCTCAGTTATGTTATGGGGCTAGTTTGCTGCGTCTGGCATGGGGTGCCTTGAATCTGTGCAGGGCACAATGAAATCTCAAGACTAAGACTGCCCAGTGTCAGATAGCTCTGTCTCAGTCACAGGTCCTGGGTCCTTCAACATGATAAAGACCCAAAACCCACAGTAAAAGCATCCAAGAATGGCTAAGAACAAAACATTGGACTATTCTGAAGTGGCCTTCTATGAGTCCTGATCTGAATCCTATCAAACATCTGTGAAATCTGTGGAGCTGAAACATGCAGTCTGGAGAACGCACACTTCAAATCTGAGACAACTAGAGCAGTTTGCTCAGCAACAAAGTACCTGTTGACAGGTGCAGAAGTCTCATTGAG
This sequence comes from Pangasius larnaudii, assembly GCA_037576815.1. Classification (NCBI taxonomy): domain Eukaryota; kingdom Metazoa; phylum Chordata; class Actinopteri; order Siluriformes; family Pangasiidae; genus Pangasius; species Pangasius larnaudii. The sequence continues at coordinate 28,261,956 of CM074916.1, forward strand.
CTACAGATACTCTAAAGGTTGTGCAGCAAAATATTAGGTATTAAAGGGTCCCATCAGTTTTGTCCATGCCATTTTCATTTGTTTTGTCGTTTAAAATATTCTGTTGAATCAAAAATCGGATGTGATTTTTATTAAACATGGAATAAACAAAGATGGATGCCAATTACTTTTGTCAGTTTCAAGTTATTTCAGAGAAAACTGTGGGTTCTTCTTTTTTCATGGAAGGGTACCAACAAATTTGTCCATGTCTGTATCTTGTTTTGGAGACGTTCCAAAACATTAAACATAACTATAAATGGATAAAAATACACAATAGTGTTGTTCTTTATTAAAAAAAATGGAACCATCAGCACCTTTCTGTGGTATAAGAGGAATAAAATACTTTGGGTTTTTTAAATTATTATTATTATTGATTGCTGATTCATCATTGATTATTTTTCTATAACAGCACACCCCCAAATGTTGGTTAAATGACAACTAACAATGTTTTTTTAATGAATTTATCATTGCTCAATCAACACAATAATTTTTAAAATATCCTCTACCTAATGGTTGACAGGAACTTTAAGAAATGGTTTGCTAGAAGAAAAAAAAAACCAACAAATATACACAATTATGCATCCAAATGTATTCGATCAGCTAATTCATCTGTTATTTCAATGTTGCACTAAAGCTACAAGGCTAATGTGACTGACAAAGGAAGACTGTAACATGTTTCAGTTAACTTGCTTTCAACAATATAATCTCATTTTTAAATAACAACTTTGGTGAAAAGGGAATAAGGCCTGTAATTATTGCAAAATTCACTCGGATAAACATAGAAGAATAATCCAAGATGGCCACCCTCATATGAGGTGAAGCTACATGCTGAAGTTTAGTTCATGGTTTATAGATGACAGCATGTCCCATTGTGTGCCAAACCACAAGTCTGTGAACTGGTCGAGGTTTTGAGGAAGATATTTCCACAAAGATAGACTTCTACTTCTTGCTAGCTATTAGCTTTGTAGCTCCAGTGCAAATGTAAAGAAGCAAACTTCAGACACCAGACATGTCTTTGCTAATAGACTGAATTTGAGGGAACTGTAAAGAGGAAATTGTTGTCATATTTGATTCTCAACTGAGATTCTCAACTGAGACTTACTGTATCCACCATTTTGGATACCTTCATCTGCTTTATTTGTACGTTAGCACACAGTAGGTGTGGAGTGTGTTTTGCATAATTAGCTTCCAGAAATGTAACTCCTATTAGCAAAAAAATAACTTAGATATGCAGATGCTATCCTTTAGAGATATGTAGAGTGATTCTGAGGTACATTATTAGCATTTAGACACCTGACAGACATGTTTTAGCTTGTATTTAGCTTGTATTTAGCTTGCATTTCAGCTAAGGACAAATGCCAGCTTATTGCTAGTGATCTTGCTGCATATAAATCAATGCTAGCTCACATATAATTATTACAATCCATCAGAATAGCAGAGCAGAGGAAAAAGCACATTGCTTCTCTCCGGTTCTGATTATATAATCCCCACAGGATCTGCCTGATAACCAGATGGATTCTAGAGAATTCTTGCTTTCTGTCTCTTCTGTCAAAATCAATCCTTTCTCTTTCCTTTGGTCTCTTTTTTCTCTGCCAGTTCTGTGTCTGATCTCTTTCGGTTTTTCAAGGTCGCACACAAAATAGCACGTAGACCTTTGGGTATTCTGCTTCATGCGGGTTTGTTGCATAAAATCTCTTTCTCTGCTTCTGTAATAGCAGCGACAGGACAGTTGTATAATATACAGTCGAAAGTACTGTATGAGTTCTTAGCTGCTTTCTAGCTGTGAGTAACGTCATGCTGGTTTTGGATGTCGTATTACTTTAAAACAGCAGGTTGACTGTGTACTGAGTGATGCGTTGTTATTATAGCTATAATCGTTATTTTGAGTGCACGAATACCTTTTCCATGCCGTCTCTCTGTTCTAGTAGACGAGCTCGCGCCGTGACATCACTGCTTGGCATTACAACATGGAAATGTGCTCAGAAATATGGAAGGAATTTCTCTCTCACACACAGACGCTCTGTTTTTCTCTCTTCTCGTCTTTGTTTAGTGAGATTAAAGACTTCAGACATCCAGACATTTGGTACACTGGCTGACTATGTTGGTCATTGCACTGTACCTTATAAAGTCGAGTACAAAATTTGTCCCAACATAAATATAATCAACCAATCTTTTACACTTTATCAAATACTTTATCATTTAATTGACATGGCACATGACATAATGTCACAGGTTCATGTTCAAACAGCATCTACGGCAGGGTCAATGACAGATAAGGTGTTTAAAATTTCACCACCCAGAAAATGTCAGGTGGCGCAACCACACATTAATGAAAAAATATAATATTTAATCTAATATTTAATTGTGTAACATTATAGAAAATACATACAGTGTATACAGTGTGTAAGACTGTCATTTTTTTTATGTTTCATACACATGACCACATTTCAAACAATTTTAACATCCGATTTTTCATTTAAAGACTGAAAAAATGATATGAAAACACAAAAAACATATGCATGTTCTTCCACAGTCTGAGATACATTTTATTTGTTTAAATCCATGTTTTCTTTGGTTGCACCATTTGACTTAGTGGCTGTGCCACCTGACTTATCAGGTTCTTTTTTTATATTTGTGAAAGGGCTACTGACCTTGTTATTGCCTTGTCATGGTCACTTGAGGTCTTCTTTGTGATGCAATACACAGTTCACTCTTTCTTAAAATCTTGCCAAACTAAATTTTTTTTTTTTTTTTGTCTGTTATGTCCTTTCACATTTGATGAAATCAGTTATTTACTGAAAAAATAAGTTTTGAAAGCTGTCCTGTTTTTACAAAATGTTATGAATGTAAAGGAT
>CM074916.1:28273546-28292561 GCA_037576815.1 Pangasius larnaudii
AGTCTACAAAATCAGTAAAGGTTACAAATTATGAAGAAATGTTACTCATAGTTAAGGTAATCTCTGAAAATAATTATATTTTATCTTTGTTTATCAAGCAGAGGATTTTCTAAAGGGATTTGAACTCACAACCTTCAGGTTCTGGCCTACTATGAAGCAGTTTAAATGTCTAGATTGATGTGATAATTATTAGCCTAGCAACTTGCACCAAAACCAAGCTTCAGTGTGAATTAAATCATAGTTTATCTATTCATTTATAGCATTATTTATTGATTTATTACTGCTACTGTTAAATTCTTGATTCTGACTGGTCACAAAGTGGTGATTAATTTTCCATACAAGCCGCTCTGACAATAGTTCAGGCTGAAAGGTTTATAGTAATGCGCTCATTCTAATACGTTATAGTTTTAGTACTAACCGCTATTTCACAAAGACTTGTGCATACATAATAATGCTCCACATAATCTAAAGCTAATGATAGACAAATTAAAAACATGTTATTTAGCAAAGAAATATGTATAATCGTTGATATGGTCAAGCTTTCTATGAGAAGATGTTGATTTAACATTTATGGAAGGAGTCTCCAGTGTCAGAAGTAAAAGTCAGAGGTAAAGCTGTAACTTCAGTTTTTCCACCATTTCGTCAAGACTTTGTGCTTTGCTGAATATTTGAACAAGCTGAATATTTTATCTTATTTACTGGTGGCTGCTGAGGGAACGACTGCTTATAGCTTCTATAACAAAATTCAGAACAGGAACTAAATTAAATAATCAACTTAAGGTGGGAACTGTAACTCCACTTCACATTGTAACAGTAATCCTGTTATTGATTACTGTTTCTATAACATCAAGTGTTCTCCTGAACTCCCAAGTATAAGATCAGTCCAGTTCAAGTCCTTTATACACTAAAAAGATTATGCATTGAATTAATAGACTTGTATACCTAAAAACCTGACAACTCAGACTGGCTTGCAGCAAAATAAGAAGTAAGATTGAATTTGGATTATCTTATAATACAGTTGTACCAAACTTTAAACTTTTTGTTTTGAAGTAATTAGGAATGCTTTAAAACCATCATTCAAGCATGATTTTAGTTCAAAGTTTTCCTTTAAAGGCAACTTTTATGCCTCGGACTTTTATTTTACCTTACTGGTGAATCCAGCATGGCAGACAACCAAAATGCATCAATATGAGAATTAATTAATATAGACAGAGAGATGGAAAATGTCAACGTCAAATCTCTCATGAACTATTTGTAGAGATTTTAATGACTGATGAGCATTCGATTGGCCCCTAGCACTAATCTTAACCTTTCTACCATTTCATCAAATTCAGTTGTGGAACAAATGTGAGACCACGTGGAAGAATGTACAACGGTATGAAGTTCAAAACAAAAACAGATCATGAATTTTTATTTTAAATTGTCACAAAACAATCATTTATAAATTAACATTCACTATCAGGAATCAGTTTCATATGAAAATATTTTATAATGAGAATTTCAGTATGCACTTAACAATAGAACATCAGCTCGAATCCTTCACACACTACAGGCGTTTTTTTTTTTTCTTCACGTTCAGAGTGAAAACGAACGAAAGCATTTCAAAATGTTGCTACTAAATTATTGCACTTTAGTCACCACATAAGATGCACCTCGGATTTTGTACATTCATCCGTGTTGAACAGAGGAAATCAAAAGTACACAGTGAACACGTGTGCGCCTGAAAAATGCAACACTAACACCTTGGGTTTTCTCCACACTTCTGATATCTACAGAACAACTTTTTCTCCTGCCCTCTAATCTAGACTGTATAGAAATATGTAGTGGCAAACTTGCATAACGTGCACGTTATTGTGAAGAAGATGGATCTGAATAATGTGCTGCAGAAACCACAGTGGAAGAATGTTGGCTTGCATCAAATTAATAAATCTGCAAGTTCCTTGGATGTGAATTTTTTAGCCTTGACGCTGAACTGTCCAGGATTCACGCTTCAATACGTCTTAATCACGAAGCAGATTTTTGCTTTTTTTTTTTGTCATTTATCCAGAACTTTCCAGAACAAACATCTAGACTTAGCACTTTATTTGATAGTACAATGAGCACCTAGTGTTTAACAGCTTAGTATTCGGTAATTACAAGTAATTTCTGGTAAATATTTTGCATCTGTATCATTATGAAATTTTGTACACATAATTTATAAATAGTTTTAACAATGATTTTATCTCTCCTGTTGGTTTTATATCTTTAAATCAACAGATTTGTGCTCGTTCTAACGCGCTATCGTTTCTACTTGTATTAGAAAGCCTGCTGTTATTTAACAAAGAATAATAAATAACTGTTGATATGGTGAGGTTTTCTGTAAGGAGATGTTTATTTAACATTTATGGAAGGAGTCTCCAGTGTCAGAACTTTGTAACAGCTATAACTTTATATTTTCCAGAGTAGGAAAGTCTTCAAGACACAGGACTTTGTGGTTTCTTTGTAACATGACAAGATTTTTTTTTTGTCTTACTACCGTTTATAGCTGCTGTAACGTAAGCAATGACTTGTTTTGTGGATGTTATGTTCTTTAATTAATAATAAAATTCATGTTCATGCTGGCAAATTGCAGTGTGATAAGAGGAATTAAATATTTCAGGCCGTGCTATTATTGGAAAATAGTCAACGGCAGGGTGATGTGACACGGCCTGACACTAAGTGGAGTTAGTAGAACATGTTTTATTCCTTATGTACTATGTACCTGTGTTTGAGAATACATATATATATATATATATATATATATATATATATATATATAAACCTTAAGCGTTCTACAATCCCATACATCTTCTATGTAGAACTCTTTAAGGAAGCAAAAAAACCTTTGAATGGTGAAGAGTGTAGAAATTTTACTGTGTACTTGAATATCCAGCATGCATATGGATAAATATACCAGAAATTACTTGTAATTGCTACAGATTGATCTAGGTAGGTACAGTACTTTTTTTTTTTTTTAAAAACTGCAATTAAATGTGCTTCTGATTTCAGGGCAGTGAGTGACAAAACTCCAACTTTACAGCTTTAACTTTTACAGTTTTTACAGTTCTATCCCAGTGGGTGGAGTTTTTTAATCACACTTTAATAGATGGACATTTAGGGTGCGGTCTCAGTGAAAAGGAGGAAGCGGGGATTCAGTCTCGCTTTCAGTGTCGGCGTTGGAGGTCGGCCAGCATTATTTCTGATTTCCTTCCTTATAATAATACATTTCTTTTTGTTACTACTTCTCCATTATCTCCTCCCACAGATTGCTGATTGGTCCTGATAAAAAAAAAGCCTAATGGAGGAAATCACTTTCAGGGTTTTGACCACACAAATTAAGATGGAGGGAAGAGCGAGATCAGCACCGCTTGTTCTTCAGCACGTTAAATGCTCGCTGGTTCTTGGCCTTGAAGGCCATGACGAAGTGGTGTGGTGCGATCAGGCCGCGGCCCTCCTCGTCCGTCTGGCCCATGAAGATGTAGTTCAAACCTAGTGACAGCACACAGAGAGAGCCTGAATGCAGTGGCGTTACGGCAGAGACATTCAGGAGGGGTGTTCATCAGTACCTCGCGTTACTGCCGTTCCATATGCTTACACACTACCATATAAGCATATAGGGTTCACACTTTCTTCATCTCATTTTGTTTCTGACAGTGAGTTTTGCCGCTTACCTTGCGCTGTCATCAAGCTTTATTTATTCAGCTCGATGCTGCAGTAGTCTGAAGGCAAACTCAGAGCCATATCATGTACAGGCATAAGGAACCTGCTGGCTGTAGTTCACTCTATCTTTATGAGCACAAAACTTATTTTTGTTTTATTTAAAACATTTAAAGGCTGAGGCCATTCATTCATTCAGCATTACACAGTGACTGTGAAAATAAATTCAATCTAAAACACTCAATGTGCAGAGTAACAAGCCTCTATAAACAGCACGGTTTAATAACTGTGTCATTGTGGCTGTCTGAGAGACGGAGTGTTACAGAGTGTAATCGAGTGTAATTGGTGAAATTGTGCGCCCACAGGCGCTTGGCACCGCTGAGACTCACCTCTTTTGACAGAAGGACATTTCTTGCACAGGATAACGATTTTAGTGCTCATGGTTTTTCCAGCCTGCTGGATGGCAAGGCTTCCTTCTTTATATATGTTGATGATGGAGACTGTAGTGTGCATGCTTCCTGCCCGTGGAACTGCAGTGATAATCGTCCCTGTGATGGCTGAGAGAGTCGCAAAAAAAAAAAAAAATGATATTGATAAATTACTGAATTATTGAAAAATTCTAATAATTGATCAATTAAAAATTATGCACCTGCATATATGCAATATGCAAAAAGAAATTATGCTATGATGATTGATTGATTGATTTGTATGTTTGTTTATTGAACTGAATTAATTTAATTTATATACCACATTTTCAAGTACAAAATCTCAGTGATTCACATAAAAAGAGTTAAACTTTTAAACAAAGTACGCATAAAAAGGAAAAAAGATATGAAAACCATTACCGATAATAATAGAAATTTGCGTTTTCCACAAACTTCACTAAAAAGCAAGAGAGCAGAAAATGAAAAAATGGTGAATCAATCATGGAAGTGTGCCTCCTAAAGTGTGCTTGTGTGCTAAAACTTCCAGTAACGCAGCTCAGCCAATGCAGAGTGTCGGCACTTGGTGTGTTGACTAGGGTGCCATTACTTTTGCCATTATTGAATGGCTAGTCTATTTGTCTTTATTTATTTTTTATGGATTCATCACTTTCTTTCAAGTCATAAGTATGATAATGTTTAATAAATATGTGTGTAATTGAAATAAATAAGTGATTTATTCTGACGGTGTAATCCGTATATAAACTCCCAGTAACTCTTCGAAAGTTATATGATTTAAAGATTTGATCAGCTGAGGTTCACTTTAGTGAGTCTCCTGATGCATAAATTTACACAAACTCAGGAGAGAAATGTAGGATACGAATGTTTCTTGCGTAAATTCTCCTGTGAACAATTTACAAATAAATTAGTTCTTTTCCAATTTCATTCGTCCCAATGTCTTTAAAGCGGAGTGTGTAATGATTTAGGTAAATAATTTGCGTAAAGTGAAAGTGGAGGCTATAAGCTTTCCTTTCTTGTTAGCTATTTGTTAGCCTTTTTTTTTTTTACCTGTGTTACAAAGCTAAAGCAGCAGATGTCTTGGCTGATCGACTACATTTGGGGTAAAAGGGAAAACTGTTGAGTATTATTACAAACTTAAATCCAAACAACTAAGCATTAAGGGATCTGAACTTTTTGTCCTTGTGTAACACTTTGTGAAACAGGGTGATGTAACAGATTTGGCATGATTTGAGTGAAATTTTCCGCCACATTAGTCCAGGCCTCCAAGCGACTGGGCCACTTTTCCATATGCAAATCCAAGCGAACTCGGCAGGAAATCATAATGATCTTATCGGCCTGGCTTCATAAACATCTCCTGGATAGAAACGCTTTAGAGGGAGGCCACGCTGAATCAACACCTCCATTTACGCTCAGTTTGCTTTCAGTCCACTGCAGCCGGCTGGCACTGAAAGAACTGTGTTTTTCACACACAGTTTACTGTGCAGAAGAAAAAAGAAAAAAAAACTCTGAACGACGCTTTTCAGGCTCTGAAACAAACCACCAGGCCCAAGATCATATGCATAAAAACACGTACTTGTTAGGTGGCAGGGATTCTGGGAAACATTATTTCCCTTCTTCATCTTTTTTTTTTTCCAGGGCTCCCTATTAAACCTCAGTGTATACATGTGAGTGTGTGTGAACTAAATCTACTCTCTTACCGAAGTTGCTGGAGCAGTAATGGCTCTCAGGACTTCCTTTTCGTTTGCATTTCTGTTGACAGAGTGCTGCCGAATACTTCAAAGCTGGAGGAGCAGAGCAGAGAAAATACCAGGTTTTGCAAAAAAAAAAAGAATAACAGCAGGCCAAGTACTGAGCCTTGGGGAACACCATGATATAAGATGAGAACACCATGAAATATAAGACAAAGTCTATAAGTTCTGTTAAAGTTCTAAATCTTTTAACAAAAACAAAGTGCTATCTGATGGAGAAGGTAGAGTAAGATTTCAGTAAACAATCGCAGTTGTAGTTTGGCAAAGAAGAACAATCTTTGGTCAGAATTAGAATATCGTAAAATTTGCTTGGTGAAGAACAAAGTGTCAGTGAGTCCTTTGAGAGCTGAAAGAGTCATATTAGTAGTGAGCTAAGCCAAATGAATTGGCTCACTAAAACGAGTCAGAATAAGAAAAAGAAAAAACTAATAAGAAATTCATTCTGCAGCTATCTATCGTTGCATCAAATCACACTAAGTTGGTGTTGCATCACACACACATGCATTTCTGCCATTCATTTTATGTGCACAATTAATAGTAAATAAATAAATGCAGAATGAATGCAGGACCGCGTCGCTAGCCTTATAAGACACGTACGTATGAGCCTGGTGGTGGTGGGCTGAGCGGTTGTGGTTGGGGCGATGGTTGTTGTTGGGATCTTCTTGTTCCTGAATCTGTAGTGGCCTATAAAGCCGTCTGCTGTCAAGCTGAGGTCTGAGAGGAACTGGATGAGAAGCTGATTTCCCTCAGAGAACACTGGCCTGGAACACACACACACACACTAAAACAATGCACTAATAAAATGCAAAAATGAAAAAAATAATTGTTTCTCTAATAAAAATGAGCTACAGTGGTTATACAACTTCTCTGAGAGCCAAATCAGAAGTGTCCATCCAAGGACACAGCACCAGACACCAAACTCCTGACCAATCATGTGCTTGAGAATCATCACAGTGAAAAAAATGTAACTCTGTTGCAGACTTTAGCATGGTGCTGTTCTGTTAGTTTTAGGATTTAGTATTAGAGATTTGTGAGTGTGTGTCTCACGCTGGTGGGCTGTCTCCACAGTATTTCCCAATCCTCTTAGCATCGTTGATTTCCCCTCCATTAAAGATGGCGACGTAGTCGTAGCGGCAGTAGTTGTCTCTTTCAACGTCGAACTTCTCGAATTTCACCTCTATAATCTAAAAATGTGAAACAAACAGGGCTGTTATGACAAAACCACTCAGTGAATCAGCATCCAAGGAATCCTTTACATGCTGTATTTCATGGACTATAGGACATGCTTTTGCCCTGTAGCAAGTAACATACTGTATATTTTACAATCCTGTCCTTTAACTGTAATATGGCCATTTGTTGGTGTTTTGGGAGGCTATGGGGAGCTACACAACATTAAGCTGGGCGTTAACATAACACTGAAAATCCTATAGCATTAATTAGCATTATCATAAGTACTGATTGAACAAAGAAACAATCTTTATAAAGAGAATCACAAGGTTTCTGCAAGAACCGTTTACAATGTAATGATTTTATGGTAAGAATGGGTTTAGAGAAAGTTATGGAAAGACTAACAAGACAAAAACTAAACCTGATCACACAAATACATGTCGCTGCAGTGTCATTTTATAGGCTGTAGAAACATTGTATAAAAAAACACCTGTCACATTACTGAGACTTGTATCATGGCCATAAAAAAATATTTGTTTCTTACTGGCTGACTTTAGGGGCATGTGTCTTATATTTCGGAGTCATCTTGCTAGCTAGACATCTAGCTATCTCTGTATAGTCTTTTCATCGCTAGCCTGCTTTCATGACAAAAAATTGAAAGTGAACGTCTTATTTTCACAGGACAAATGACCAACCACGGGCCTTTGTTTTGGTGTGTGATTTTTTTTACATGGAAGTGTGGACAGCCAATGAGACTGTAGCCTGTTTCCTACTTGGAAAGTCAAGTTCTGACGTTTCTGAATTGGAATTCTGTGACGCCATTTTAAAATGGTGGCACACAAAGTAAAAAAGCAAGAACAGTGAATTGTAGGCTGTTTTAAAGTATTTTTAAGCAGATCTTTGAGTTTCCCTTTTTAAGATTTGATGTGAGATATAGTATAATAATTGAAAGGTTAATACATTTTGTGCATTTTTTTCATAAAACTGTGTAATTTCAACACAATTAATGATCAATTACCACAACCCACATCCTAAATCCAATTTTAAATTTAATGAAGCACTGACTCTGCCAAGATTACTGTACTTTATATTCGATTAACTTTTTTAAAAATATTTTTTAACAAACAAAAAAGAAAAAAAAAACAAAAACAATAATAGTAGTTATGGCATATGCAAAAGTTTGGACACCCTACCCTAAGTCAGTATTTAGTAACACCCCCTTTGGCAGATATCACAGCTTGCAAACACTTTTATATCCAGCTAGGAGTCTTTCTATTCTTGTGTAATGAATTTTCACCGACTCTTTCTTGCAGACCCTAGTTCTGCGATGTTCTTTGGCTGTCTCACATGCACAACATCTTTAATATCTTTCCACAGTGATGTTTAAGCCGGGGGAGAGTGAGGGCCATTCCAAAAGCTTTAGCATATGTTTCCTGATTGAATGTGTCAACCAGTAACTGTGTGTTCCTGTGCCACTGGCTGTCACACAATCCCAAAACATAATGTCCACTCCCATGCTTAACAGTTGGCAAGGTGTCCTTTTTATCAAATGCTGAGAAAATCCTTTGTGTCTCCAAACACACTCTTGTTGATTGTGGCAAAAGAGTTCCATTTTTACTTCACCAATCCACAGCAGTTGTTTCCAAAACACCTTTGGGCGTCTCTTTTTTTATTGCAAACATCTGACATTCACTTTTGTGAAAAGGTCTCAGTTAAGGTTTCCTTCTGATGACTCTTCCATGCAGATGATGTTTGTGCAAGCAATGCTGCACAGTAGAATGGTGTACCACCACTCCTGTTTCAGCTAAAACTTTCTGCATGTCTTTAGTGTCATATGTTGTTGTTTTTTTTTATGCTTTGCCTTTCTGCCCAGTGTCCTCCAGAACTTGTTTTGACTTCCACAGTTCCCTTTAATTGTCATTTCTTAATGACATTTCAGACAGTGGAAATTGTGAGCTGGAAGTTCCTTGATATCTTTTTATATCCTTCCTCTGCTTTGTAAACATCAATTAGCTCCTTTTTCAGATCCTCAGGCAACTGCTTAGAGTAGCTCATGGTTGTTGTGCATTAACACAAAGTTTGAAGAGTCAGAGAATTTATTATGGTCTGGAATTGTTATTCCATATGGCAGTTCATGACCTGAGTAACAAGTTCTAATGAGTGAATTAAGACTGGAAGAGTGTCCAAACTTCTGCATATTGCAAAATTACTATTTTACTCTTTTATATTTTTTAAGTTCATCAGATATAAAGTAACTGTGCATTGGCATTTGCAGAAAAGTTTTTTTTTTCTTTTTTTAAAGTAGTTTGCAGTTTGTTTACTTCTTTTCACTTTTCAACAAAATATGTAATTTGGCTAGGAGTGCCCAAATTTTGGTTATGCATATTCTATTACATAACTGTTTACCTGTGTGTGTGTGTGTGTGTAATATATACAATATATTTACAATTATAACCATATTATTTATATTACAATATATTGTTTAATAAGGTCAAAATACATGTTTTATTAAAAACAGGCCTATTTAAAACATTTGAATATATTCAAAAAGTATATATATTTTATAATATGTTGCTTTTCCAAATGGGAGTGTAGGAAGTTCCAGGTCAGAAAATGCCAAATTCCCAGTTAGTCATTAATGCAACATCGTCATACAATTAATGTTAGACACTCCATTGACTCAAGTTATACAGTAGGCCTTTAACAAGTTAGATTTCACACTTATTCAACTTTTAGCACCTCAAACAGTGGGTTTAACAAATATGTACAAAGATCACCTGGTTTTTTGGTGCGACTATGTGCCATGAGCATGTGACTCCTGCTGGATAGTCTTTTTCTGGCCAGTTGGGGGTCTTAAAGGTTCCTGATGGCTTCATCAATTGCCCTCCGCAATACTGATCTCCTGAAAATCAAGTGACATCAGATTCTGTGACTTTAACCAGCACAGCAAGATAAAGCCTGAGATCACGATCTCCTAATTAAGGAGGGCTGGTGTTTATAATTCTCAGCCTGTGATTTGCAGACTATAATAAGCACTCCATGCTGTAATGAGTGACTGCAGGACATGAAAGTATACGCATGGTGATCCTCTGCACTGAGCTGCTGAGAGGCTTTTGAAAAGGGACCGCATGCAGGAGATGTCATTAAACATGAGAGGGGCATAAAGCCTGCAACCGCACACGATGCAAGAGCGCTCTCAGAACGTCTTCATTTTACAGATCCTCGTCTGTCCAGAAATAAGCCGTGACGTCGATTTATAAGACCACAACTCCTCCCAGAGAGGGGAAAGGAAAGACTGCTCTTTTATTTTAACTTCAGCAGCATCCGACGCTCTGACTACACTAACAGCATTTTTTATTCCATCAGTTATCAAAACATAATACACAATTTTTACCAAATTATATTCCCCTTTCGTCTTGCTAATGAAAGTCTACACTTCAAGTGGCAAAAGCTTAGCACACTTTCTAGGTAAAATTTATATGAATTAAAAAAAAACTGCTCAAAATGTTTGCAATTTACAATGCACAAATCAGGTAATGATACAAAAAAGGCACAATAAGTTAAAATGCAACTACTGCAACTACTAATGCAAGCACAATTGTGGTTATGAAAAAAAAAAAAAAAATATATATATATATATATATATATATATATATATATATATATATATATATATATATAAGGTCTCTGTATGTTTGAGCTCAAAATATCACTTACAGGATGTTATTGTTTTTATATATTCATTTTTGCTCATTTTCATGAAAGCTGTCACTATTTCTGAAAGGTACAGTATATATATATATAAATATATATATAAATATATATACATAAATTAATTCGACACTTAATATTAGCTTTCACACAGCAAACTCTATAATGTTATATTTTTGGTGTAACTTGTTGTTTTTCCCCATAAACTGTAGACAGCAACCTAAAATTCACAGCATACTACAGCTGTCAGCTGGGAAAACAAAACACAGGGTAAAACCTGATCATTAAAATTCCAGCAGTCTTACACGGAGCTAGCAGACGTCTTGTCGCTCTTAATGAGTCCGAGAGATCCTCTGGGGGTCTGACCTGCCTCGGAAACACTGGAGGAAAAATATCAGTGAGAAATTCCACATCACGCTGTGAAGTCCACCACAGAGAATCAGACCCCAGAGAACGCTCCTGTCACGTTTATCCAGCCGAGGAAAACTAACTTTCACTGACCGGGCCTTTTAAAAAATCTCCAAACTGACCTTTTAGAGGTTTAATGCACTGGGAATGTCGTTTATTTTTAAACCTTTTAGTCTCGTCTATTTATAAAGCCTCGCCTTATTCCTCTCCTGGAGCAGTTAGAGGTTAAAAGATGGCCTCTGACCCCTTGCATGCACTTTCTGCCCCGAAAAAGAGTGAAAACATGGATTTTTGACATTTATGGATGAACAGGTATACTTAACTACAAAAGTATTGACACCCTTCAAGATGATTGTGTACGTTAAACATGATTTAGTATGCTTATTATTTAAAAATGCTTACCTTTCCTCTGTTAAATCAGCGTTCTCATAATAATAACATTTTTTATCAAAAGAATATGGAAAAAAAAATTGGCACCCAACAATATTTTTAATATTGTGCAAAGACTTTTTTTTTTATCTTGCACTTTTTTCAAACTTGCACTGAAAAACTATTACCTGACAGAATACAAGACTGCGTACATGCACGAGTCAGATAATGGATATATTTTAAAAAATCATAGCAGCTAAAACACCATTGAACACAATCAGGACCTTGTTAATCAGGACACGAAACAAAATTTCAGACATCTGGAACACTTGAAAATGATTTCTGCTTGGAGAAAAATTTACGGGAAAATTTGAAAACCTAGAAAAGATTTTTATTACCTTTTTAGATTTCTTTTTTAACTGTTTAGTTATACAGCAACTCCCCCCCCCCCCCTCCCCACATGTTGTATAAGATCAAATTATCTCTCACTGCATGAGCTATTTGTTTTAAATTATTAATTTTTGCTTATTTTAATGAAGGGTGCCAATAATTCTGGAGATGGTATAATTGAATATAATAATTATGTCTATATCATTGGTGGGAATGTCCCACAACTACATACTAATAGCCTACATCCTCTTAAATGCATCTTTTTTGTTCTCTTGTCTCTGTCTCACCTCGTTCGTGAGGGTTAGCGACGGAGAACGCTGCCAGGAAGCCACTGCCAGCGGTGTTGGCATCTGACACCATCTGAATGAGCATCTTGTTCCCTGTGGAGACGAGGGCTCCAGGCCTAAAGGTCCCGCAGAAGCGGCCCAGGCGCTGTCCGTTCACATGCCCGCTATAAACGTCCACGTGGTCGTAGCGGCACAGGTTGTCACTTTCCAGGTCGAGGAAGCGGAAGTTGAGGACCACCACTTTGCCTTGAGGGACCTGCAAGGGATGTATTAAGTCAAGTCATGTGATGGAAACATTTACCCTCCTTCTATCTATATATATGTAAAGAGCTGGGTGAAATATGAACTTTTTAAATTAAATAGCCTATATACAGTCAGGTCAATGAGTGTTTAGACAGTGACACAATTTTGGTAATTTTGCCATTTTCACAGGCTCAAAAGTGATTGGACAATTGACTGATAAGCGGTTTCATGGCCAGCTGTGGTCTGTTTCCTCACCATTTCATGACAGATTAAGGAGATAAAAGGTCTGGACTTGATTCCTAGTGTTGAATTTGCATTTGATAGCTGTTCATGGGAACTCTCAATATGCAGTCCAAAGACATGTCAGTGCAAGTGAAGGAGGCCATCATTAGGCTGAAAAAACAAAACAGACCTATCAGAGAGATAGCAGAAACTTTAGGATTGGCCAAATCAATAATTTAGTTCATTCCTAAAAAGAAGTAATGCACTGGCATGCTCAGCAACACCAAAAGCGCTGGAAGACCACGGAAGACAACTAAAGTGGATGATCGCAGAATTCTTTCCTTGGTGAAGAAAAACCCTTCACAACATCTAGCCAAGTCAAGAACACTCTAGAGGAGGTAGGCATACCATTGTCAAAGTCTACATTCAGATTAGACAGATTAGGTACTTTGCAAGAAAATATCTAAAAAAGCCTCTGGAACAACGTTCTTTCACCAGATGAAACCAAGATTAACTTGTAGCAGAATGATGGGAAGAGAAGAGTATGGAGAAGGAAAGGAACAGCTCATGATCCAAAGCATACCACATTATCTGTCCAACATGGTGGAGGCATTGTTATGGTATGGGCATGTATGGCTGCCAATGGACCTGAGTCACTGGTGTTTATTGATGGTGTGATGCTGATAGAAGTAGCAGGATGAATTCTGTGTATAGAGCTGTGTATTAAGTGTATAGAGCTATACTTTCTGCTCAGATTCAGTCAAATGCTGTCAAACTGATAGGACAGCACTTCACAGTGCAGATGGGTAATGACCCAAAACATACCAGGAAAGCAACCCAAGAGCTTGGAAATGGAATGTTCTTAAATGGCCGAGTCAGTCACTTTACCTCAACCCAATAGAGCATGCTTTTCACTTACTGAAGACAAGATTGAAGGCAGAAACTAAAGCACCTCAAGGGAGGAAACTCAGCATTTGGTGATGTCCATGGGTTCCAGACTTCAGGCAGTCACCGGCTGCAAAGGATTTGCATTTAAGTATTCAAAATAATCCTTATATTTATAATTATGTTAGTTTGTCCAATTACTTTAGAGCCTATGAAAAAGGAGGGACTCAGTAAAAAAAATGGCTGTAATTTCTAAATTTGCAATATTTTTCTTGAATTAAAGCTGAAAGTCTACACTTCAATCACATCTTGATTGCTTCATTTCAAATCCACTGTGGTGGTGAAGAGAGGCAAAATTACCAAAATTGTGTCACTGTCCAAACACTTATGGACCTTACTGTATACAGTATGAGGCGTCATACACATAACTACATGAGTATGCCTTACCAGATAGAGAAATATTCTTTTATATTTATATTACTATACTGCAGAAACAGTAGCTCTGACCTCACAGTAGAGCTACAAATCACAGGTTTATATCAATGCGCTCGTTCTAATACATTATTGTTTCTATAGTAACAACAGTTACACAGTCTACATAATATTACATGATGAAGTTTTCTGTAAGGAGATGGTTATTTAACATTTATGGAAGGAGTCCCCAGTGTCAGCACTTTGTAACAATCAGTAAGTTTTTACGCCACCGGGAAAGCTTCAAGTTTGTGCTTTCCAGTTTCTCAGTAACATGACAAGCTGTGTTTTGTTAACTTAAAGAAAGAGCTAAATGAGAGGCGGGCGAGGGAATGACTGTGAGGGATCTGTTGTAACATAAGTTTTGTGGATATTCCACAAAATATACTATAAATGAAATAAAAAGTACAATGTGATGTTCTTTGTTTAATTATAAATGCAACACTTGGGAAATTGCTGTGGTGTCAGAAGAATAAAACAATATGACAATATGCTCTTAAAAAAAAACAGGTTCTTCAACATTTCTTCTGCAAGTGAACCCTGCTTTCGTAGATCTTTACATCCGTAATGGTTCTAGTAAGTTCTAGTCTCTGTGTTGTATATTATAAACAATATGTAACCATTTCCACGTTTCCATCTCAAATGATTCATATAAAAAAATAAAACAATCACACAAAATATTATAAAACCAGTTCAGACAGAGATCTGATATTTAATCACTTGGCGAGATGCAACAGAAATATGGATGATCAGTGTATAGAAACGTAAACTGTGATAAACTGGCGAACATCGATCTGTAAAACTGAAGCTTCCTTCACACTCCTGAATGCGGTAGAGGTGCCAACATGTTCAGAAATGCACACAGAGTCTGCAGCAGTCCTCCAGGGCTTTCACACTGGCCAAGAGCCAGATACAACACACCAACTCCAGGCCAGAAAAAACACACACACACATACATACACACACCAAGGTCTTGCGGGGACGCACTGCAATGCCACTGCATTATTTAATACGTTGTTCCGCTCATAAATAATGAAAATAAGCCTTGTGGCAAAAAACGAATAGCAGTATGATGCAGTCAGAGTACACATTATGACATGTAGAGTGTATACTTACTGTGATTCTCCACACACACTTGGTGTTTGGAGGATATACTCCCGGATAACCCTGGCTACCGATAACTCCTGAATCTCCCGTTATGTTGCCTCCACATGGAAATGATTGTCTGTGGATTGATAGAAAAAAATAAGAAAGGTCTGATAAAAGCAAAAACAAAAGTGGTCAAGACAAGCTTGCCTGCATATGATGTTTAAACATGTAATAAACCTATATACCATAAGATACTGGCTAGGATCGCTAACATACTGTAGCGAGCTAAACTAGATACCTAATTGTTCTTGAATTAAGATCCAATAATATATCAGAAGTATCAAAAGAATAGTGATAAACATAGCAGACTAAGCCACTTAAACAAATAAAAATGGAACCAAATAAGAGTGAAAATATCCCATAAGATACCAGCTAATATAAACGTAGCTAGCTAAACTAACTAGCTAGCTAATGTTGGAGAAAGGCGTTCTTAAACAGGACTATTCGTAGGGTTTTTTTTTATTCATAAGGTAAAATAAAACGTTTTAACATACATTCTAATACCCTGTTTTAGTACATGAGTGATTAAATCATTACTGTTTGATTATCTATTTAAAATTTTGTTCCAAGCTAGTCACATAACTAGCATTAAATAAAATAATGACAATAAAACTGTTACAAATCTTACATTATGAATTAATACCAAAAAAATCCACCTAAAGCAATAAAAATGATCTTCTGGGGTTTATTTAACCTGTTACATTTGTTGTATAAACTAGCTTAGAAATAGCTTAGAAATTATGCTAGCTTGGTAGCTAAGCTAAACGAGTGATACTGCTTTCTGGCTAAAAACAAACCAAGTGTGTTAGAAATTTTTTTTAAATTAATTATTATATAGGATGAAATTAATATGATTTATGCACTGCTAGTAGAAATAAATGTTTTACATTACAATGGTTTACAATGCAAATTACTTTCTTATGTTTTACATTACAAATCATTAAAATTGATAAATATTGAAGTTAAAAATGTTGAAAATTGGGATTTGTACCACTCCATTTCATATACTTTAGTTGATTAGGTATCAGTCACAGCTTGTCCATAGGGGCAGGTTGTGCAGAGCCCTAGCATTTATATTATCACAAATCCTTACATTTTAAATTCCATTTAAATACTATTTACCTCTTTTGAATGATCAATGATTTTTAAAATGTCACTATTTGACAGATATAGGCCCAGATTCCTTTGATTTGCTCGCTTTTCTAGATGCTCCATACAGTTATTCTTGCACCTAGTGGTCAAATATGAGAACTGCATCAAGCGCTAATACAGGCCCAGTGGGACAGGAAGCACGCTGCCCCATGCTCAGCGGAGGAGCAGAGGCCAGACAGTTATACACAGGGTTGCCAGTTTGTGCGAGTTTAAAATACTCTGCAACCAGCAAAACTTTGTATTATAGCAAATAACTGGAATTGAAACTAATACATTTCAACAAAAAAGCAAAGCGTAAGTGCAGACAATGTGTCTATGATGTACAAAACTGGTTTAATTGTAGGATATGTTACACAGATTGGGGGAGGGAAAGGGGGATTTTGGAGTAATGTCTGATCATCAGAAATACATCAGAAACAAGTAGATCACCTGCTGAGACAGACTGAGAAAAAGAAGAAACATGTCTCCCTTTTCCAATGCCCAATTTTTTGAATATTGCTAGGTCTCTTGTGCGCTTTTTGAGATGTATTTGGGCTATAAATTTTGCTCAAGCCTGTCAACCTTGGTTAAAGATATTACCTTGAACACAGTTGGATAAAGATAATGACTAAAACCACTCAATATGAGCTGCTAGAGTGTACGCCGGATAGCTGTATGTTGTCGACGCTCAACTGCCTGTTCCAGGGTTACTCTAAAAATTGACTAGATAGTCTGATAGCCTCTCGACTTCATTTTGTTTAAGGCTATGTGGTTAGTAATGTCGTCTTGCCACACCAAAATCTATTGTCATGAGCCGCTACTGGTAGGTGGCTAGCTATTTGGGATGACACGATGACAGATTTTAATAAATGCATGCATGTAGAGATGTTCAGAGGACATTTTAGTCACTTCTTGGGCATTTCTAGAAATGAAATTCTAGAAACATGTAAAGATCAAATTAGCTGGTGGGAACTGGTGGCTCAGAAATTTGTGATCAGAAGCTTGTGAGATCAGGGACACTCTGAGTAACCTGGAACCCGAGCCTATCCCAGGAACACTGGGTGGACGGCGTGAATACACCCTGCATAGTACTCCTGTCCGTTACACACATTGCACCATTCACGATTAGGGGTTATTTAGCTTAACCAATCCAAAACCAACCAACCCTGGCATGTTTTTGGAAAGTGGGAGGAAACCGGAGAACCCGACGAAAACCCTGATGGACCTGGTGGAACATGAAAAACTCCACACAGACACTAACCCGAGCTCAGGACTGAACCATGAAGCTACAGGCTGTGCCACTGTCCTGCTCTTATTAATTAATTAATTATTAATTTAAAAAAAAAAAGAAAGAATTTATAAATAAATACCAGTTAGACACAGACATAGAAAGACACAGACATTCCATAGACATGTCGCGTTTTTTTTTTTTTTTAAATATAGCTAATACAACTACAACATCATACTGGAAAAATAATAATGACGCAACGTGGCTCCGCCCACACCGGCTTTAACCAACTGCGCATGCGCGTTTTCATAGTCGCTGTATCAGTGTGGGACGTGGAAAGAAATCCCAATGCCTGTTTTCACCGGTGATTGTGTAATTGTCTGTGCAATAAAGAGTAAAGTCAACTTGTGCTGATATTAATTTAAAAAAAAAAAATTGGAAACAGGGCATGCATTAAAGTGCATACTGTACATGCTGGCTGTTTGTGTCTCGGATGCTTGAATTTGAATTGAAGAAGGCAGATGTGTAGACTAGAGAAAGCCAGGAACTCACCGCCGGTGTGTCTGAGCGCACGCGCTGGATGTGAGCAGCAGAACGCAGACGCACAGAAAGCTGCAGATCCGAAACATTATCCAGTCTGCATGTGTGTTCATGTCCAGCGCCATGTGAGGTGTGTGAGGTGTGTGTGTGTGTGTGTGTGTCCGGCTGGAGAAAGTGTCCCGAAGTGTGGACAGAGGAGGAGAGGAGAGGAGAGCAGAGGGGGATGAGCTGAGCTGCTGAATATCAGGTCTGTGTCGCGCTGGAGGAGGGAGCAACTGCCCCCGCTTTCTCCAAAAACCTGCGATCAAACAGTGGAGGACTGAAAAAAGAAAAAAAAAAAAAAAACAGAAGCCCGGGGTGTTGGAGTTGGAGTATGTGTCCTGACACCACATCCAAACTTCAGTCTAATAAGTTTGTGTCCTTTTAATCTGCCCCAATAGCCTAATGACTGTATTTGCTGATTGCAAGATAAGGATAAAGTTAAAGATAATACATGCTAATTATGGTGATATAATAAACTCTTCAAAATTATTGGAGTGTAAAAAAAAAAACTTATTTCATGATTTCCATCCATCCATTTTCTGTACCAATAAAAGGATGCATGCTCTAAGCATAAAGCATATTAATGCACTTGTTAATTAAAGAATGTATTACGTTATGACATGTACTGCATCCATTCATCCATCCATCCATCCATCCATCCATCATGGGGAGCCTGGAGACTATCCCAGGGGGCTCGGGGCACAAGGAGGGGGACACCCTGGATGAGGTGCCAGTCCATCGCAGGGCACAATCACACACACATTATAGACAATTTGGAAATGCCAGTCAGCCTACAACGCATGTCTTGTACTAATATATGGACTGGGGGAGGAAACCGGAGTACCCTGATGAAACCCCCCGAGGCATGGAGAGAACATGCAAACTCCACACACACACACTCACACA
>CM074916.1:28361144-28383880 GCA_037576815.1 Pangasius larnaudii
GTAGTGCCGAGTGTAATGGCTTTAGACGATCGCTAATTACTGTGTGTCGTGGACTGATGGATGATCGATAGATGTCGAGTTGTTTATATGTGAATCTTTCTCCAGTACCATCTTTCTGACTCATTCATTAGCACTAGTGCTTTATCATCTCGAGATCTTTGTGCTAACCTTAGAGTGGCTCGATCTGTTCTGGCATGTCTTTTTTTTGTAAAATATATAACTGCATGCTCTTGCGACTTTTTTTGTCATCAGTCCTGATGCACACCTCCATGCCACGTCCCTATAACGGCAAAATGGCCTTGAGTCGCACACCTGGTGTTATTTGTTGATCATCTGTTGGTTGTTTGGACGGGTGTCTGTTTTGTTCATCGTGTGCCGCGTTAAAGACAGTATGAAGTGTGTGTCGTCGTTAATGTGAAACGTGCAGTGTGTTTTCACACTAGCAGTGTTGAAGGAGGAGGCTGCCAGTAACTCCCAGTAACCCGCAAACATCTGGTCATACTTTCCCAGGTCTAAAATAATCACGTAATCATGTGCAGCTTTTGCTCTGTTATTAAATGTTGCTTGATTGGGCAACTGGATAGACCACATACACACATGTGCGCTTCCATGCAAGTGTGAATTAGTACACTTTCGTGTGTGTGGGTGTGTCTGGTTGTAATATTGCTTAGTTATACTTTGTGGGTGTATGTGTGTGTGTTCGTGCATGGTTGGTATTTTAGCAGATGCCACACTGAGAAAACTGCTGAAGCTTGCTCATTTCCTGTTTGAAACAGTTGTCAAGGGCAATCCTCATCTTTGTAAACACACACACACACAGTATTTACAGAGATGAGACAAATTAGAGGAGAAAATCAGTGGCTGTGTTATGCTTTTGGGGGCATTTATTTTATTTTATTTTATTTTTTTTACTTCAAGGATCACTGCAAATCAATCCAAAGCTCATCTGACTGTAACATTTCTATCCTGGTGGGCGTGGTTTCTTCCAGGATGACTCCGCCCCTATTCCAGGCTCACTGAATGTTTTGATGAGATTAAAATGAGAGATGTTAATCATATGCGATGGCTTTCACTCTCACCAGATCTATAACCTGGACACCTGTGGGAGATTTTGGAGTGACGTTTTAACCAGAGCTTTCCACCACCATCATCACAACACCACATGAGGGAATAGTTTTTTTTTTTTGGAAGAATGTTGTTCATTGCTCCAGTACAGATCCGGAGACTTGTAGACTTGATGCTAAGGTGCATGGAGGTTGTTCATGAAGGCCATGGGGACAAAAGAGCGAACACGGAAAAAACGAGCCTCTTGGGAGTTGAAAGAGTCGACTCTTATTGATGAGATGAGTCAAATGATCTGACTCACTGAAAAGAGCTGGAAGTCTAATCACTGGATCACTCGATCATGTTCACACTGTCCAGTTGTGATCGGATTACTCGAGATGGAGGTTAATATCACCTCTGAACAGGAAAATCTGAGACAGTAATCACATTCTGTCACAACATTTACTATTGTTTGACCAAAGGATAATAAAGTAATCGAGCTGAATGTAAACGGAACACATGGCTCCACAAAATCATTAAATCTGCTAAAAGTAGTCTCAGTGGATGTTGCCGTATTAGTCTTCTGCCGTGAAGGTATGAGTGGACTAACAGTCCAAACAACACAGTGCATTATGGGTATTTTGCCTCCCTTAGGCTACATTGTTGTTTAACATTTAATAAAAAAAAGTGTACAGGATTTTCTCATTATGTTTTTGGATACCACTACAAATGACCTGCACTGAAAATAGTGCACTATATAGTGAACAGGGCAGTTTTACCACAGCTGGCTCTGAGTCTCAGTGCCATGTTAAACCACCTCGCAAAAAAGCCGGCGTAGAAATTGCGTTTGGGTCATTTAATTTACAGGGCAGTGTGAGATTTATGCAGCGTGTGGAAGCTGCCAGGCCGTAAACGACTGCTCAGAGGGAGGGAGGGAGGGAGGGAGGGAGGTGTGGGATCGGGTCATACTGAGTCACACACTCACTCATCAGACCATTCAGGGCTTAATAGTGCTGTCAAAACACACTGCATGAAAACGCCATTGCACTCTGATATACTTAAATTCATTTTTTCCCCCTCTTGGTTCATGTAGGCCAGTTGTAGCTATGTGTGTATTTAGTGAACTAGACCTCTGCGCTTGGTTGGATTCTCTAAATCACTGTATGTAGTCTAAAATGATGGGGCTGTAACTCTCTGTTAGTACCTCACTGCTGTTAAATCACTATCCCGACTGACAATAAATCCACAGCTAGTCCCTCTGTGAGCAATAACCCTGAAGAGACACTTCCAGTGCTCCATGATTCAACCTGGCTAATAATCAGGAGCAGTGATGACCGGAATACCCCCGAGCAAGATCCTTAACCCTCAACTACTCAGGAACGTAATTATCCAGATGATTAGTTCCGCTGGAGTCTAAAGACTAGTATGTGCTTTGTCATCAGGAACAGCAAGACATTCCTGATGTTTTCTGAACGTCTCATTACTTTCTCAACTCCCACCATCTTCACTGCTTAACTCGCAAAATTAAAGAAAGCGCTCAAAAAAGGTGTCAAGCCCGGTTTACACTCGCATGAGCCTGCAAAAGCATCGGTGACGTGAGGCATCGTTCACACTCGCCTGAGTACTTTATGCATATCTGGAGGAAGAAAATCGACATCCACTAGATGGCACATCCCTATCCATTAGGTTTCCAAGCTGAACTGTTAAACATTTAGCGATGTCTTAGTAAGCCTGTATGATTAGTAAATAAAAATTATTTGCTATTCTAGAAAATCCAGAAGACTGGCACATGAAACGGATCATTCAGTAGGTTTGAAGGTGAAACGTTTTTAAAATTTGTACACTGTAATAGGAAAACAAAACCGGTTAATGTTAGTGAGCTGTCTGGAACAGTAAATAAGTATGCAGTTTTTTAATAAATAGAAATGGTAAGACCAAAATCAAAATGTATCTATTTTTAAACTGGCGCGTCCCATGTTTGCTAACATGACCTTCTGTCAGTAGAGCGGAAATCACTTGTTCCACAGTTCAGACATTTGACAGAGGAAAAAAAACTTGAATGAGTAAGAATGAGTCAGGATCATTCCTTACAGAAAGCGCCGACAGCTGGCAGAAATAGCTGCGGGATCCAGCTGTGGTGGGATTGTTGGGATTGGGTGCAGTGCAGTGGCAGCGGGCCGAGGGTGACATTTCTGCTCCATCTGTGGAACCATTTAATCAGAGAGTGAGTCAGTGACTGAGGATTGAGCAAGATGCCCATACCAGCAACTAAGTGGGGGAGAGAGAGAGAGGGAGGGGGAGAGAGAGAGAGGGAGAGAGAGAGAGGGAGAGAGAGAGAGGGAGAGAGAGAGAGGGAGAGAGAGAGAGGGAGGGAGGGAGGGAGGAAGTGAGTGTTAGTGCCCACTTACACATCTCTTAGGACCGGCTTCCAATTCCTTCGGAGTGTCAGAAAGGCACCTCAGATGGAGCGAAGTTGCTGTCTGAAACCGAAACATCTGAATGACCTGCCCACCTTTACTGTGATTGGCTGCGAGACTGAAAAAACTCAGCTGTAATTGAGCTCCGAGTAAAGTTCAGAAATCTCGACTCATGATTTCATTAGACAATGCTATTTCCTCAGACAAGGCTTCATCTTCCTCCCAGGCGAAATGCCACCATTTTATTTGAATGAACAATTAAACGTGCTCGTTTCCCTTTATTGCTCCGCCCCCTGGTTTGATGGACAGCTAAGATCCACCCACAGTCATGAAAGACCATAAACACTCCGGCCTTTCCGAGGTTCCTTTCGGACGGCACTTAGAAGCGGTTTTGGTGAAATATAATGAGGCCTGAAGAGAGAATGAATGTGAGATGCCGAAGATTTAATATGATTAACACTTACAACCTTTTAAATGAAAAATTTTTTTTTTTTTTTTTTTTTTTTGGAGACACCACAAATCATATACTTTTGTTCTCAAGGACTTTACCTACTCTTGGACTTCATTGTCTGTGTGTGTGTGTGTGTGTGTGTGTGTGTGTGTGTGTGTGTGTGTGTGTGTGGGCTGGGTGGTTGCAGCCTGGACGGTATTTTTACACACAGGAAGGAGATGAAATCAGCCTCTGCAGCCTCTCACTTCCCTCCCTTTGCCAGCTGCATGCATGTTTGCTGTGATAAAGAACTGCTGCTAACATTGGTGCAGTCTCAAATAGACACACACACACACACACACACACACACACACACACACACACTCTCTGTCCATCATCAGCGTCTTTCCACTGCTGC
The DNA here is from genome assembly GCA_037576815.1 of Pangasius larnaudii. Taxonomy (NCBI): domain Eukaryota; kingdom Metazoa; phylum Chordata; class Actinopteri; order Siluriformes; family Pangasiidae; genus Pangasius; species Pangasius larnaudii. Next base: position 28,365,454 of record CM074916.1, read on the forward strand.
TTTATGACTCTAAAGCACTGGAGTCTGCCTCCTGACTGCGCACTGGGTTTGTTCGAGGGGTTACAGGAGGTCGCGAGCTGCAAAACTGAAGCACAGTCAAGATTAAAGTGTGCGTAAAACCTCATCATTCACCCCTGCACCCTGCCCTAATCCATCTCAGTTCCTGCTGCGAGGGTTTTGTGCACTTTTTGCGTTGGACAGGAAAACATTCTTAGGTGTTGCAATTGTTCAGTTTCCTGCTGCGGACGTTGGTTAATTTAACCCACAGCTCTCACTGCAGAGTGTATTCTGGGTTTTTCTGTGAATTCTACACCACATTGTGTGGACACTAGCCTACTGCGATGTCATGTGCAGCAGATCTTCTACTCTGCGTTTTCTGACCTGAATGTGAAATGGCAGAACTCTTTAAATAGTGCTCTGTATGTGTAAGGGTTAACAGTTGGTCTGGTTGTGGAATGCGGTATGGGACATTTTCTTGCCTTTTATAAATCTAATATTTTTATTTAAAGTGTTTTGCAACCTTTTAAAAAAGATGCTTATGTGGCTTAAAGATTATGTTTTGTGAGTAAAGTGTTTTGGACATTAATTTGATCACCCAACAATTAAAAAAAAAAAAAAATACTGTAGGATTCGAAGTATTTTAAAGGACTGTTGGTCCATGGATGTGGAATTGGTCACAGTCACACTGATAAAATAAAGAGAACGTCTGGTTGGATCAGTGTGTGAGATGGATCCATCCAACTTGTTACTAAGGACCAACCGACATTTGCTGTTTTTTTGTTGTTTTTTTGTGTTATTGTTTGCGGAAGTCGTGTTTGCTCGGTTCGGACCACCCTCTCTCAAGCTGTTCACTTCCTTCTCAAAATGAGTTAAAGCCTCATTAATACAAGTCTATCAGAAAGGGATTGTATGCACAGTTCAAATATACTCGCATAGGGCTGGGCAAAATGATGCTGTAATATCTATATTGTGATCAATTATTTCACAATAGAGATATAAAGATATCATGATACCATTCTATAATAAAAAAAAAAATTGGATAATATATGTCAGTTTAATTAAAAAACTGACCATAAGCAGCTGACTTGATGTTCAAATATTGAGCTTGAAAAAAAAAGTGATTTTCTCCTTTTCAGCGTTCAATATTTTTTATAACATTATAATAAGCAATTTTTATAAATACAAATGCTTCATTTGAATATAAAATATTTTTGTAGACAATAAATAATCGTTTTTTTTTTTTTTTTTTTTTTTTTTAAATGTACCTATATATTGTGTTGCATTTCTGGTATCATAGAATCTTGTCATAGATTATCAAGAAGGCTTCGAGAGTTATGATGTGATATTTTAGTCATGTCGCTCACACCTCTACACCTCACACACACTTTTTCTAGTCATGGACGTGGTGTTGGTTCAGAAAATTAGCTAACTTTGTTTTTTGTTCTATAAGAGCTGATCAGCATTTCATGGGTTTATGAGTCAAGCCATTTAAAATTGTCTACATGACATTTTTTGGGGTTTTCTGGTTGACAGCTGATAGTGGGATTATAAATCATTACAGTTGACAAGTGTGGAAGAGTAAAAACAAACAAACAGTAGTGAGTGAGATGTTCAGTATGTGCAGATTGTGAATGAGTCCTGGGATGAGCACAGGACAGTGTTTATGATTACAGCAGCAGCTCTTACAAATCTACAGCTTCCAGGTGAGATTAAACACTGAGGGCGAGACTCCGGTAGGAACTGTTTTTGGGAAGTATAAATCTTTAACGTATCCATGTGAGACTATCCACAGCAGCAGAACGCAAATGAGTCACAAATGCAGAGGGTCTGTAGTGTAGGGTGAGATTTATGAAAACAGAAGTCAGAAATAAAAGGAATAAAACAACCAAAAACAGAAACAATAAGGTCCATGATTAAATGATCCAAAGTGTTATGAGTGTCTGGTCCTCTGAAGGTTATTTCAGGTGAGCAGTGAGTAACACGGATGATTGGGGTAACACTGTATCTTAGAGGGTGTTACATTTCAAAACCAGGAAGTGGAATGTGTTGTTTGAAAGTCTTGGGTGTGGCCATGTGTTGGTTCTCAGTGGTTTTTGGTGAGTCGCAGGTCGGGACTGATATTGAAAACAAGACCGAGAGATACAGTGCTCTCATTCAAGCTCTCAAGGTTTCTTCCTATCTCCAACTCAGGGAGTTTTTCCTTGCCACCGTCGCCTCGGCTTGCTCATCAGACACACACTCTCACACTTCATCTTACTTTTGTTTGTGTAAAGCTGCTTTGAGACAATGACATTGTAAAAAGCGCTATACAAATAAAATTGAAATTGAAATTGAAATTGAAAATTCGACAGAGAGAGGAATGAAAGGAATCCTCCTTGTGCGTGCGTGTGTGTGTGTGTGTGTGTGTGTGTGTGTGTGTGTGTGTGTGTGTGTGTGTGTGTGTGTCAGGGCTTACATTCCCTCAGCTATTCAGACCTTGAGATCAGTGAACATGCTGTGTGAATGATCATGATTAGGGAGGTGGAGGAGGAAGTTGTTTGCCATATAAGCTCACACGGTTACCCAGAATATACCAGAATATACACACATCACCTGGATTTATACATTTCTATTGTTTTTTTTTTTTTTTTTTGGAAGTAGTCTCCGATGTCAGGGCTTTGTAACAGTCAGAATTATAGCTGAAACTTTAAGATTTCCGAAAACATGGTTACGCTTCGTGGTTTGTGGTTTCATTCTGTGTTGAATGTGTTGAAACAGCGTGCTTTAGATGTAGTGCCTTTTTTTGGCAGCTTGCACTGCTACAGAATATATGTAATGAGCAAATGTGCCAGTTTCATCCCAAAACAGCTTTCACAAATGTTTCTGTTGAACAAAAATCGTTAGAAAGGACAGTAATATACTTCTGTACTTCTTTACATATTTTTTATTACCATGTTGTAGTATTTTGTACCTCTTTTCCACTATAAACCATCTCTCCATCTGATTGTCCCTGCAGTAATTACTTTGGACAGCAAAGACAGCCATTGAGTTGGTGTGTGTGTGTGAGTGTGTGTGTGTGTGTGTGGTGTGTGTTTGTGTGACTGCTGTGTAAAGAGATTTTAAAGAGATGATTTTAAAAAGATGGCATCAACTTGTGCAGGTTACTGTTGCATCATGGTTTAGTTGCTTTTATCACTTTCCTTTATAGACAGTGGACATCCATAAGGAGAAGGTGGCCAGGCGAGAGATCGGCATCCTGACCACTAACAAGAACACATCCAGGACGCATAAGATCATCGCTCCAGCCAACGTAGAGAGGCCGGTGAGGTACATCCGAAAACCGATAGACTACACCGTTCTGGACGACGTGGGGCACGGAGTTAAGGTACATCCTGCTCTTTAGCTGCTGAGATGTGTGTGTGTGTGTGTGTGTGTGGTATCTGACTCAGGGGAGATTTAGACAAATCAGCGTGTGCACTATTTTCAAAAAGCTTGGATCGTTGTCTGCTCTTCTTCTCGATGGGTTATTTCAGTCAGGAAAATAATAAAAAGCATCTAAAATCCGGCGGACACACTGGAGGGAAATTCTTCCCAGTGTTTGTAGTCTTGCCCGAAATTACAGCTCATTTTTCCCCCCAAGTCAGAAACAGACACAGTAGCAGAGCTTCTTCCTCACCGCCCAGAGCGAAGGAAACCTCCCTTAATTCAATCAGACTCTGCTGGGTTTGGACGTCTCTCCGAAGCTGCCTTTTCCACACTCCAATCCATCATTCTAATCACAGCGATTCGATCAGGCCTCCGCTGCAGGCTTTGCAGCAGCCTTGGCTACAGGATCAGCTGTGCAACAGAATTCTTTCTGCCTGAATTAAGCAACACACACATCACAAAGCCAGAGATTATTTCATCTACCTGTGCCATGCTAAGGTATGCCGATGCCAAACTGAAGCTTCACAGTCCTCATTTATGCAATTATGCAAAATCTCGAGCTGTACAAGACATTTTTCCACAAAGTGTGTGATCTACAGATCTCTGCTGCAGCTTGTAGCACCACGAAAGATTTAGCAAAGCTTTGATTTAATGTCTGTGGTTTGATGTGTCGTAAGAACCGTACAGCACTCTGTGGTGCTTTGCAAGTATTCACCCCTCTTGAACTTTTCCACATTATGTAGTCTTACACCTTTTTTTTTTTTTTTTTTTTTTTAACTGTTTGATTTTGCCAAACATTTGAATGGGATGTACACTATATGGTCAAAAGTTTGTGGACACCCGGCCATCACTGTTATATTGTTGCAGTTATATTAACCTCCACTCTTCTGGGAAGGCTTTCCACTAGATTTTGGAGCATGGCTGTGGCAATTTGTGTCCATTCAGTCACAAGAGCATTAGTGAGGTTAGGCACTGATGTCTGATGTCTGATGTTGGGTGGGGAGGTCTCGTGGCATTCGCCATTCCAATTCATCCGAAAGGTGTTCACTTGAGATCTTTCACTCCAACCTTGGCAAACCATGTCTTCATTGACCTCATTTTCATAGGGTCACTGTCATGCTGGAACAGGTTTGGGCCGTTAGTTTCAATGAAGGGAAATTGTAATGCTACAGCATACAAAGACATTCTATACAATTGTGTGCTTCCAACATTGTGGCAACAGTTTGGGGAAGAACCACATATGGGTGTGATGGTCAGGTGTCTGCAAACTTTTGGCCATATAGTGTATATGTATATATTGTTCTTTTGTGACACAAAAGTTAATTAAACAAAATTTGTTGGTAAATACTTAGTAGAGCCACATTTGGCTGCAGTCTTGGATGTGTCTGTATCAGCCTCTGTCCTGACCAGTTTCCCTGCTGGTAAAAAGCATCCTCACAACATTTTGATGATGCTACCACCAGCATGCTTCACAGTAGGTGTGGTGTTTTGAGCATGATGAGTACTAAACATAGCACTTTGTTCCAAGGCCAAAAAGTTAAATTCTGGTCTCATCAGATCAGAGAACCTTTTTTGCATGTTTGTTGAGTCTACAGTATGGCTTTGGCTAACACCAAACCACCTTCATGCTGCCGCTCTCTTCCATAAAGCCCAGCTTTCTGGAATGTCTTTTTGACTTGTGTGAGGCTCAGTCATACTTGTCGTGTCAGCAACAGCGATAGCAAAAGTGACCAGAAGTGTGGCAGCCTGCTGTCAGGTCGGTTCCCCTCCAGTAATAATTTACTACATGTGGTTAAAACAAAACTTTCTGATTGGCCACAGTGCTTGTTAATTTGGTGCTTTCAAACTCCCCAGTTTCTTCCATTTACGAGCAGAATGTAACACATTTTCAGAAGGAAGTTGAAAAGGACAACTTCCTTCCCAAATGTGTTCAGAATGTGTTGAAGCTACATATAGTTGTGGTGTGCACTGTTACGCAAAGTTTCCTCTCAAACTTTAATCGCTAATAAGCCGCATGAGTCTCGCACCTTGTCAAGACCTGAAAGTTTGAGTGCATTGATTTTGACACAATACCTCATCTCTGCCTCGTGTTTTCCTGCACATATGCCTCCTGAACTCAGAGAGTGGTGTGGGAAAATACTGTGCAGTAGTTCTCTCTTGTCCTCAGGCAGAGGCGTTTCTCTGGCTCTCTCTTTCCTCTGTAATGAGTTTCAAACTCCATCCAGCCTGCAGACATTCCACCAAAGCCTGACTCATCACATTGGAGGATTAGAGTATCTTCAGCTAGGCCAGACTCACTCGCCCACTCAGGGTTCTCTCTGTTACTGCAACAGATGAGTTTTACATTGTTAGTCGGCTGGTGCTTAATCCAGTCAAATGCTTTGGAAATGCAGAAAAGCTGTGTTTTCTGAAGAATGTCTTAGGAGAAGATAAGTGTTACATTTTCCGCAGTGCATTTACTCTGTGATGTTGGGTGTTGGCGAAATATATATTTCTTCCACTTACACGTCATTTAAACACTAACCCTCTGCTTGCTTCATCCCACACGTTCCCATATATTTCCAACCAAGTGGGTAGAAGTGACTGGTTTGGGTTTACCCCAGCCTAAATAAAGCCTGACACATGTTAGGGCTGGTTTCTGTACATTTACATTTACTCATTTGATAGACTTACAGAGTGACTACAAAGTTCAAGCTGAGCTCCTAAAGGAATTTTGACCAATTCCGCCTGCTTCTGCCGACATTCCTGACTAGTCCCGCCCACTCCTTTAGAAAGCTTGGCCAATCCCTCCAGTTCCCGCTGCTATTTTTGCTTGCACCCATACACACTATTTTCTATGAACTTCATTTGACAGGCCACGTTATCTAGAGTGGCTTACAAGTAGAAATCAGCTCAAACTGAACTCCCAAATGAATTCTGACCCACTCCTGCAGATGCTCCTGACCAATCCTGCCCTCTGCTGTGGATGCTCCTGACTAATCCCAGACACTCCCACAGATATTCTTGACCAATCCCTCCTGCTCCTGCAGATGCTTCGGACCAATCCGGCCTTCCCCCACAGACATTCTTGATCAGTCACGCCCATTCCTGTAGAATATTTGACCACTCCCTCCAGCTCCAACTGCTGTTTTTGTTTGTACCCATATGTGAGCTTGTATGTGGACTTGATCTTTCTATATCCCAAAATTAAAAAAGTTATTTAAACAACACTGACCTAGACCAGGTTCCAGAAGAGGTACCAAAAAATGAATGAATGAGTAAAGCCCAATTTACAGCACTGCATCATCAACGCACCATGTCCAACATGCTCCCATGTTAATCAACATGACCTTTCTTTGTCTCACAATTTTCATATCTGTTCGATCTTTCCCACCCTCATGAGACTAAAAACCACCCACTCTCGTTTTTTTTTTTTTTTTTTACCCAGCCTTAAATTGCCTCACTCATTTCCTCACTTGTTTCCTCCAGGCCATATTACACAACAGAGTCAGATCTTGCTGTAATCTCCTGCTCATCTCTGATTCATACAAAAAGCCATAAAGCTCAACAAGGCTATTTCCTTTTTTTAATGACCATTTGAGCTTCTGTCAAACCAGGTAACTTTGGCTATTAGTTGAAGTGCTTTTACTCCTTTATGAAAGAATAATGTTGTTTTCTTCCATCACAGTTACCTCATTGCCCACAATAGAGCATGAATTATTGATGCAGCACTTGATTCTCTGCTTGTCATAATAATTTTAACCTCTTTTTTGTTACTCCCTATAGTAAGGTCTTGGCTTGCCTTAGAATTGCATTTGGAAAAAGAAAGATCAGTATGCTGTTGGGCGGGTGCTAAGGAAAGGATTTAGTGTGTTGAAAGCATCGAAGCTCACCACCGCCACTGGTGGTGATCATTGGGCAAATTGTATTTAGTGTAACAAACAGGAATTTAGTGTAGCAAACAAGAATTTCACCCCTTGCTTTATTTTTTCCCTCTATTAATTTACTTTCTTTGCAAATGTGACCATAAATGTTAAAAGAAGGCTTGTTGGCTCTTGTGGTCAGTAGACATAATTTGTCCTTTGACATTAAAGAAGTCTTCCACATATTCAGTTGTTTTACTTGTTTTCTCCAAGTTTCTCCAAGACTCTGAGTAAAAGCAGATAAGCCAAAAAAAGTTATAGTTGTATAAAAAGAGCAGCGAGGAAAGCAAAACTTGCAACAAGCTCAGGGCAATGGAGCATGAGAACCTGTCACTGGTTTTAATAAGTATCTAAAAACAGAATAATTTGTAGCCCTGTACACTGCTTTCGGCAAACTTGATTCAATTTGTCAGTTGATTTACAGCTAGTGTTAATGCCGCAGTTCTGTCGCTTACCACACAAGACCAAGTTGCAAGTCACTTTTACCCTCGTGTCCAAATTGAGTCTCAAGTCTTTTTTTTACCCTCAAATCTAAGCTGTGGTTCAAGTCACTTTTATCCTCAAGTTGAGTCTCAAGTCAATTTTGAAGTGAAGTGAAGTGACTTGTGGCCAAGTCACAAGTACGGTGACCCATACTCGGAATTTGTGCTCTACATTTAACCCATCCAAGTGCACACACATTGTAGTGAACACACACACACACACACCGTGAACACACACACCCAGAGCAGTGGGCAGCCTTTTTTTTTTGCTGCGCTGCCGGGGAGCAGTTGGGGGTTTGGTGCCTTGCTCAAGGGTCTCACCTCAGTCATGGTATTAAGGGTGGAAGAGAGCGCTGGTCATTCACTCCCCCCACCTACAATCCCTGCCGGACCCGAGACTCGAACCCACGACTCTCTAACCTAACCATTAAGCCACGACTGCCCCAAATTGTGTTGTCAGAAGTGGGATTCGAACCCACGCCTCCATTTGTCCTCAAGCCCAAGTTGTGTCTCAAGTCACTTTTACCCTTATGTCCAAATCCTGTCTCAAGTCTCCCTCATGTTCAAGTCGAGTCACTTACCCTTTTATCCAAATCTTAGGTCACAACGTCTTAGGTCCTTTAGTGTAAAGTCCAGGTTGAATCTCAAGGTACTTAGACGAGAGTCAAGTCACCCTCAAGTTTACACAGGCAGTGGAGGAAGTACACAATCCGTGTTATTTTTTTTTTCACAAATAGTTTGCCTTAACTACCAGAGATGGGGGCTTACCTTATCCTTACATCCTGTAGTTTAATACTAGTTGGACTGATATGCTGGGTTTTTTTTTTTTTTTTTTTTTTTTTTTTTACAGCAGAAAAAGTAGCCACAATCCCTATTTACGTAGAGGTTTGGTAAACGTGTTGGTATGAGTAATTTTTGACCTGCTCCTCTGTCTCTTTTTCTTCCTGCTTCCTCTCATTTTTATTTTCTCTCTTTCTCATGCCTGCATTAGTGGCTAAAAGCCAAGGTAAGTCCTGATTATCACCTGCCCCAATCCCGCTGTAGTTTGTTATCATTCAGCCGCTTTACCCTCAACCCGTCTCCCTTGTAGTTCAGTTTAATTCCCCCTAATATCATGTGGTGCACATTACAGGGCTGGGCGATACATGAGGTGGTGTTATTGTTAAGGGTATATGATATTGTGGAATTAAAAATCCAAGACCATATTAATCAGTATTAAAGCTTATTCATGAGATGATTCATGAGAGAGAACAGTGTTGACAAATCCAGTCTTGTTAGCTTTAGTAGCTCTTATTATTTTTATGTCGTATCGCCCACCCCTACAGCGCAATGTAAACATGGCTCTGTGTCTTAACACAAAATAGCTCCTGCACATGTAGTTAAAACAACCCTTTTGTAGGCTGTGTGGGTTTCCCAGACTCAATGATTGCTTCCATAGATCTTTCATAGAGCCTTGGCTGGCCTGTGGACAGTGCCGGTTATTTATCAAACATCACACAATAGCATCCTAATGAAAAAAAATAGGTTAGCTGATCCAAAATCAGTAACAACATAAATCTAATATATTTCAGCCTAGTGTAATATACACTACAAGTGTCTGGGTTTTGTCCACTTTAACACTCCTAGTGCTCAGGCCTTTTATGAGCCGAGCGTGGTGTGTTAAAACAAGACTGTGCCACTTCTAGATTTTTTTTGATCCACTATTAGAAAGCCAGTAGAGATCTAAAGCTGGTTTTTAATAGTAAGGTCTGGGAAGCCCACCATTTCCCACCATTTGCCCAACTGTTCTGTTGTCCTTGTCTACAGTTTGTCCGTGAACCTCTGATCAAACACTCACGTCATGTTTTTAACTCTCACCCCATCAGCAACATGGAAACAACCAATCAATCAGAGGAGGAACGCTATCGAGGACCAATCCGCCGACACAGAAGCCACCCAGTCCGCCCATGGCAGGGCGTGGCACTCTCGGGTAAGTAGCAGTGTAAGATAAGAAATAAAACATAACATGGCATGCTGTTGTAGGGAAATAATCAAAGACGGGGTGGTGTGATGCGGACACACAGCAGCTACTGTTACCAGCCTGAAGTGGATCAACTTACACCAAAGCGATTTGCCAACACTAAAATTTTTTATTTATTAATGATTAATATGTACTTTTTTTATCCATTTCTAGGTACATTAAATACGATTGTGTGTAATTAATGCAAGAAAAAAGCTGTGATTATTGTATTATTTATTGTCAGATTGTCATCCAGCTTTTCATTTATTCCTCAACTTTTTCGATCAACGCCGCACCACAGTACCACAGTTGTTAGATATGTGATTGACACAATAGCTAGGATTTTCATTGATTCATTTAATGATTCATTTCTCTCTCTCTTTCTCGCAGGCGTAACACTTCATATAAAACTCTTGAGCCAGTAAAACCTCCTACAGTGCCTAATGACTACATGACCAGCCCTGCTCGCCTCGGGAGCCAGCACAGCCCGGGACGCACGGCCTCGCTCAACCAAAGACCAAGAACCCACAGGTAACACAAACACACACAGTCACACACACTACACACAGTGTTGCCTCAGGGTTTTTTAGAAATCCAGCAACACTATTTTGTAATCTACTAGTCTATCGTTAATATCTCATAGGTGGTTTGTATTAATAAAAGAAATGTAATAAAAGACATTCTGACTCTAACCCGACTATAAGAGCAGCCGGGATGTTTTTGTCGGATTTTTCCCCTCCTGTTTCTCGCCTTTCATGTCTCATGTCTAAGATTAGAAGAGCATCTTTTCCGTTTCCCTGACTTACATCCACTGTGACAAATCCTGTGTCAAAGACTTCATCCTCAATTAAAAGTATAAGAGACGGCTTCAAAAATTTACTCCCAAACCTGATGTCAAACCTATATGTGACAGCTGTGTGTGTCTGTGTGTGTGTGTGTGTGTGTGTGTGTGTGTCTGTGTGTCTGTGTGTGTGTGTGTGTGTGTGTGTGTGTGTCTGTGTGTGTGTGTCTGTGTGTGTGTGTCTGTGTGTGTGTCTGTGTGTGTGTGTGATTGCTGTTGGTGGACAAATATGACTGATTTAATTTGCTTCATTAGCTAAAACGTCTGAGTGCTGACTGAGGAAGTTATAAATTTGGTAAGTAATTGGAAAGTGAATCAGATCTCTTGATTTTTAACTCTGTGCTCCAGTGCATTGGGTTTGAAATGTAATGCTATAACTATAAAAAAGAACCAGTTCCTTGGATTTGGACATCGAAGAGTGCCGATGCTGTGCCCACGATACCCCTGATCCTTGTCCTTGGTGGACAGGCGTGAAACCCGATGTGGTCTTCTGTTGTCGCGTCCGATGTTCCTCGAGGTTTCAACGTGCTGTGCGTCCTGAGATGCTTTTCTGCTCACCACGGCTGTAAAGAGTGCTTATGACCTCTTGTATCTGTGTCTGTGTGATTTTATGCATTGCACTGCTGCCACGTGATTGGTTGTTTGGATAATTGCACGAGTGAATGTAGCACTTCAGACATGCTTGAGGAAATCTGTGTTAGAGGATGATTTGTAGCACTTCATTTGTGTGTGTGTGTGTGTGTGTGTGCACACGCAGGTGAGGGTTTTATGTAAGCGACTGCTGTAGCCACACCGTGATATTTTCACTGTCTAACACTCTTATCCTTTCTCTTTCATGGCAGGAGAGCATAATTAGCATAACTACATATTGTACAGCCAAAGCATCATGAATACAGTTTAAAACTACAAGTGCAATAAACTCATTAACAGGATTAACAGGAATAATAGCGATACTGTTGTTATTAATATTAATAATAACAGGGATGGAAGACAGTAAGGGTGTCACCCACTTTATCCTGTGAAGTGTCGTGTTGTCATGTTGCTACATATTTTGTGGTGAGCTTTGCCAGGAAGTGTAATGTTCTTCTAGATGGTGCTGAGTGACTAAAATGTGAGGTTAGGGTTTATGGGTAAAAAGCAGAAAATCCTTTTTTTTCCTAATAGTATTGTCATAAAACTTTCTAGTTTTTGTCTCCATTTTCCCCCACTTCTTCTCCCATGTCTTCCCTTTTTTTATTATTGTTGTTCTGTATGTCAGTTTTGCACTTCAGCCAGAAGTTCTTCCACACAATACAATATGATTAAAATTTTATGATAACGCAGAGTCATTCTTACACAACAGCTGTCTGTCCTTTTTTTCAATAATAATCGATTTAAGATTGTTGCCATGATTTCCATAAACCATTGCCTTTTAAATTGCTGCATCGCTGCAAGTCGCCCGATCCTTCCACCTCTCGCTCTTACGCAAGAAGTTTGCCAGTGGCACAACTGAGAAGCCAGATTGTGGAAAACGGAGACAACTATCCATCAAAAGACAAATGTCAGGTTGCCATGGTAATGTGAAGAATTTCTCAAATATCAGATGGAAAACTGTAGTCCTGCAAAAAGTGTTGTTTCTCACAAACATCTTTATGAGACAACAGAGGGATGAGAGGATGTCAGATGCAGAGAGACATGCCTCATCTTTGACACGTGTTTTTATCATTTTCACTGTAAAAAAAACCGTGAATCTCTCTCTCTCTCTCTCTCTGTCTGTTTCTTTCTCTCTCCCCTTTCTCTTTCTCTGCTTCTGTCTCTATCTGCCTCTCTCTGTTTGTCTTTCTCTGTCTGTCTGTCTGTCTGTCTGTGTTTGTCTCGCTCTCTCTTTTTCTCTCAATTCAATTCATTTCAATTCAAAGGTTGCGTCACTGGCATGACCAACATTCACGACACTTACATTCAAAAACACAGTAAAAATTAAACGCTAACACCCTCTCTCTCTCTCTCTCTCTCTCCCCGCAGTGGCAGCAGTGGGGGTAGTGGCAGTCGTGAGAACAGCGGAGGCAGCAGTATTGGCATTCCCATCGCTGTGCCGACTCCCTCCATCCCCAACTCTGGCCCAGGTAAAGTCTCCTCCCTCCTCATGGATTGAACACTTCCACTTCCTTCTGTCCTCAATGTCATCATAGTGAACCTCTGAGTCAAGCACATATACAACAACTGCATGATTATGTTTTGTGTGTGTGTGTGTGTGTGTGTGTGTGTGTGTGTGTGTGTGTGTGTCTGTAAAGAAGTCTTTTTACAGATTAAACAGCTTTATTTTTCATTTGCCTTCAATCAAGTTAATTATAATTAATTAATTAAACTAAACTTTGGTTAGAGTGAATAATCACTCAGACCAAACAGAATGCAGAGCAGAATGTTATCAGTGTTTGGTGTGTGTGTGTGTGTGTGTGTGTGTGTGTGTGTGTGTGTGTGTGTGTGAGTGTGTTATGAGGTGAGACCAAAGTCCATGTTTAATCAGTTCAGTGTGATCTGTGTCTCCCTCCAGCAGGTGTTTTTAACCCTTTCATGCCTATTTAGGACATATAGAAAACACACAGATCACCAGAGACGAGACAGAATAAGAAAACATTCCACTCAGGCTTTAAAAGTGAAACTCACCGTCGCCGCCTGAGTGGCCTATTTGAGTGTGTAAGAGATGTTGGTAGGAAGGAAGTAGGCCACAGTGGTGAATAGACAGACAGGTGGGTGGAGTGAAGGGGGTAGAGGGGGCGGTGGAGGCACAGCAGGATGGAGGGATGAGCGAGTGATACACAGAATAGTGTACAGAGGGAAGAGAAGAGAAGGACAGTGTTATGGAGGGGGAGAGACGGTACATGAACAGAACCATGGCATCTCCCTTCATCATCGCTGCTGCTGCTGTGTGTGTGTGTGTGTGTGTGTGTGTGTGCGTGTGTGTGTGTGTGTTCATGTCTGAGAATGAGAGTGTGTGTGTGTATTTAGAGTGAGGGATAATTTTACATCACAATATTTGCAGAATTGAAGGCGATAAAGATATTTTTTATAGAGATTTAAGATAACTTTTAGGTGTATTAATAAAACAAACCAGAGAATGTGTGTGCGTGCATGGGCTCGTGTGTGCGCGCGTGTGTGTGTGTGCGCGTGTATGTTTATGGGTGTGTATCGGTGTGTCATCTGATGTGGTTGTGCTGTATTCATTCCAGTTCATTCCATGTTTGCTCCGCCCCCACCTCCGCCTCCACCCATGTTTGGGGGCCCAATGGCTATAGGTGAGACCCCTCAGTCGTGTGTGTGCGCGCGTGTGCATGAGCCTGTGTGTGTGTGTGTGTGTGTGTGTGTGCTTCATATAAGTAAAGTAGGGTTTAAAAATCTCTCCACTATCAAGAACTGTTATACTCCAACTTCTTAAAATCAAAGATTTAAAAAAAAATCAATACATCTAAACATAGAAATATTGGTAAAAAAATCTTACTAAAGCTTTTTTAATATTAATGAATTTATTGTTAGGATTATAATGAGGACCGTCTGCAAAACAACTTGCAATTTAAAACATTCTCACTTTTCTTTCTTACCCAATATTTACTTTTTCTTGCAAACAGTTTTGTGAGACAACAGAAAGTGGAATTTGCTGTAAGAGTATCAGGCTTTGGCTTAAAAAAAAAAAAAAAAGACCCATATACTCAACTAATAATTATTTTATTATGATAAATTTTATGATGTCGTCATCATTTGATAATTATTTACACTCGATACCAAACGTAGCGTAACTTTAGTCAATATTAACATGATTTATTAATGAGTAACTGTCATCTGACATTAAAGGCGCATTAGGTACGATTATTTAAATTCGAGAAGTATGACACGGTTGTATTAATTGCTCATGACTGAAAATAAAAACAGTTCTGCCACGTGGACTTAGACTTTTAGACCCTACAGTAGGTGGATCTGGTGGAGGTGATGGAGGTGATAATGGTGGTGGATATTTTAAACCGGTGGTGGTGGTGGATCAGTGTCTAGATTTACGACACTGCATGATGACAACACATCAGAACAGCTGTGGTGTAAATCCCCTGATTCCTGTATAAGCGGAAGAAGGGAGAGAAGCGTAAAGGGGATTTAGTACTGCATTCGACTTACCCCGGAAGTGAGATGTCTGAACTCTGAATTACATCGTTTTCCACCTCTGTGCATTCGAGCTACAAAATGGGAAAACCACGCATGCCTCCATGTTTGTCTTTTGTTAGCTGACGGTGATGAGTGACGTATGAGTGATGTCTATTTCTCTCCTCAAAACAGTGAACTGTCTAATCAGTGTTATAGATTTAACAAGTGAATATGTTTCTATGTTGATGGATCTTAAGCTAATACTAATATATACTAGAGTGTAATTCAGTTAAAGGTAAGAAGTGTTACTTTGTTTGTTATTGATGCCGTGAGTGGCCTTGTTGATTTCGACGTCACTTGCTGAACTCGGGGTTCAGGAGACCGCCCAGAGTTCCCGAGTAGGCGTTCCGAGTTTAAGGAGAGTTTTCTTTGTTTTTGTTTTCTGATTTTGAATGCAGCAAAAGAATTGTGTTACATTGCTTCATGTTTATTACTACAGTGAAAATTCTGCAAAGTGCAAAACCGCTTGAAGCTCTTTTATATTTACGAAATGAATTCTGGGATCTGATTGGTCAGAAGGTGCTAATTAAGGAATAAAACACAGGTACATGCTATTCTAGTAAAATAATAAACCATTGAGAGGTTGATGTTATCATCACAAGGTAGATTGTTTCACTATAAATCTTATTCCAGCGAGTCTGGAAGTGTTTTATTCCTCTTACACCATGGATATATGCCACTGATTACTTTTCTTTAATTAATGAACGACACATCAATCATTTGTGATTAGATTCAATGTCTGTGAAACACGGTTGGTTCCTGTATTCACTTTCTTTACAGCAGCTATAAGCAACAAAACAGTCGTTTCCTCACAAGCTTCTCTTCTTTCTTTCTCGTAAAGTTATTAAGGCAAAAAAGCAGTTGTGTTACAGAGAAACTGCAAAGCGTAAACTCTTCTCTCCTGAAGACTTTCCCGTGGTAGAAAACAACATGAAATGTAACTATAAATGGATAAAAGAAAGTATGGCGTGATGTTCTTTAATGAATACAAAAATGTTAGTGCTGACAAATTGCTGTTGTATAAGAGGAATAAAACACTTCAGGACATGCTGTTAGAGGAAAATAGTCAACTTTGGCGTAGTAACAGTTACTCCGTTTCATCACACCACTGAGTCATTGATTATCTTCCCATAAAAGCAAGTGTTTTACTTATCGAAGGCTGATGTACAGGGAGATTACAAATGCTGCAATATACTAAACACTGCAAATGAAAAAGGACTCATTTAGAGTCTTGGAGTCGCTTTACAAACCACTCACTTGGTCACAGAACATAAAAATCACATGTTAAAAGTGATAAAACAGTGTGAATAGAGAGTTCTTTTCTCCACACTGGTGTTTTTCTTTGGAGAATGCTACAGGAAGCAGTCATCCCACTTCCTCTGTGCCAACTGTGGGTCTATTCTTCCCAGAGAAAAGCTCGGTTTCATACTGAAAACCGTGGAAAATGTCCACAGCAAGCATTCCAGAGGTACCGAGGGGGTGCGCTGAGGACGTAATCAGCCCACCTCGTCTTCCCTGTGCTCGTGTCTCCTGGTCTCGTGTTTCTGCTCTACATTTCTCTGTCCTGCTGTTTGTTTATTGCGGGTGACATGGGGGTTTGTTTCCTTTCTATAAGAGGGAAGTGAACGTCTCGGTTATCAAGTATCGGAAACAGGAAATGTCCCTCGAGGAACATGTATCTACACAGCTCTCTGTATAAACACACAAGGTTGTTTACAACACAGATAATCTTTGTATTCATTATCAAAACCAAACTCGTATACAAACGACTTATTTTCCGCAAGTTGTATCCATGAGACTCGGTGTCTGGGATTTATTTATTACCCTCAGCAGCTTTATTATTTTAACGTTACACGCTGCTGATATTGTTCTGATAGCGTGACACGTGTAAACCTTTAATTCGGATTCTGAGCAAACTGTTTACGCGTACCGTAAACTCAGCGGTGATGTAAAATCTGTTTACGTGCAAGATGCGTGTCTTACATAAAACAAAACTAAAGCAAGCAGGCGTGTTACTAAAACAGTTACAAGTAGGTTTCACAACCAGAAAATGTTTTTTTTTATCTGGTGTGTGTGTGATTAAACATAATGCTCTTCAATTGCGATGTGATGCAATCTTGTAGCTATAGCTAGCTACTTGTTTGAAATCCGCCTCCTGCGCTACACACATCGACCGAGACGTGATCTGGCTGACATGAGAACTTTATTCCATCTCAGAGCCGTCATATCACTCTCCCGCTTACTGCACGCAGTCACCTCACAACTAAACATCAAGAGAAAATAAAGACGCTAATCAGGCTGGAATATTATCTTTCACGTGCAATGTGAATTCTGTATTAAAGCGCTTGGTTAGCTAACTACGTCACTGTGCTTTACTACATTACTACGTTACAAAGCTACCACTTTTTAGCCTAGCCAGTTAGGTTTCCAGGCAACAAAATGTGAGTTCAGTGGGCTCGCTAGCGTGTTTAATAAGTCTTAAATGATGTCTGTGTTAGCAGCATGTCCTCCAAATGTCCTTATTAAGGCAACATACCACAGGTCGAAACGACGATCTTTATTCATCTTGGTATTTTTACTTAAACTGTAATAATAATTTTTTAAAAATTTCAGTGTTTTTGTACACTTGTGAAAACCACATTATCTGAACCTTAGCAACTTTAAGCTCCTCCCACTTCCCAATCACGGTATGTTATAGATCCTCGAAAGGCATGTTTCCTGATACACATGTTAATTTATGTATCATTATGGTATACTGTAGATGTCACGTTCCTTTAGGAACCACACTTAGTAGTATAGAAATACTAATCATTTTTCCACAAAATTATTTTTTCCTATAATCAGAACCACAAATCTCACCTTGATGAGCTGCATTTATATTTCATATAATATTACATCTTCATTCCTATCAGTAATTAAAAGGATATTACAGAGGAATTTCTCAAAATACTGATGATCATTGGGTGTAAGTGAGATTTAAAATCTTTCCACTGAGAGTGTCTTCACACTGAAATAAACATTTGAATTCTTTTGATATTAAATGAATATTTTAATCATCTATAGACTGGATTTTTTTGGTTTTCTTAAGTTTAAGTAAATATTTAATTAGATAAAGCCTTGTTAGCATAAATCGCTGTTAAGTTAAAAAAAAAAAAAACTTAAAATACAGAAATATATTTTTACATTTTTTTGATCCCCCTATTAACCTGTAGTGCCTTAAACATACACATAAATTTAGCTAATAATTATTAATGCTGCTATTAATATTAATTTTGAAATTTAAAGATTTGCAACGTAATCTTTCTCCTGTTTATTGGATTATTAAATATATAATAGCCACTGTATAGGATATGCTTTCATGTAGTCAGTGTGTCATCAGGACCCCGTGATTATTTTTAAATTACACAGTCCTCTATCGCTCTCTGTCGCCCGGATCGAGTTTCCTTCAGCACAGCTGAACAATGCGTGTTTTCCAGTAGGGTGTGTTTGGTTTCACATTGAGCTGTGAGTGCGTGTGAGTGTGTGTGAGTACGTGTGAGTACGTGTGTGTGTGTGTGTGTGTGAGTGTGTGTGAGTGTGTGTGAGTGTGTGTGAGTGTGTGTGAGTGTGTGTGAGAGTGTGTGAGAGTGTG
>CM074916.1:28438386-28449183 GCA_037576815.1 Pangasius larnaudii
ACACAACCAGTTGCATCTGCTCTTGGCCTAGGCACGTGTTTCCTGTGATATCAGCCATTTCCTGAGTTATCAGATCAGCGCGTATTTCTACTCGTATAAAATGAACGCGTACGTTCTGGCGTCACTACTGATGTTTATCAACAGGCTGGATTTAAATACCCAGTAAAGATGGAAAAGAGACGTCAGCAGGAGAGAGGGTGTGTGTATGGACCTGTAGCATCTGTGTGTGCATCATCAAACTGGTCCACACACACACACACACACACACACACACACACACACACACACACACACTCTAACCACAGTCTAACCATCTTCTGATCTTTTCCTAGACTCTGGACTGCACTATTGCAAAACAAATGCACTATGTTGTATGTTGTAAATATATTAACAAACATATCAATTTAATTAAAAATGCCACAAATATATTAATCTCAAATGCTTGCAACTAAACGCAAAATTATAATACACTGTACTTTCTTTTTTATAAATACATTACTGTAATATATATTTATAGTCAAAATTCCACTGATTTCAGAACATACACTTGTTAGATACCCGCTTTCAAATCCATTTCATTAGTGTGTTAAAAATATTATAGTCATGCAAAAAATAAAATAAAGTATTTACTTTTAACAAAAATATGGTTACTAAATTCTAACCTTTACATTTTCTAATATTTCATATCAATTATAAAATATAAATTTAAATGACCAAGTATTAAGCTAAAACACTAATTACAAAATCCGAAAAAAAAAATGTCATTATTGTAAGACTATTTTTACATTTTATTTATTTATTTATTTATTTTAAATTAAGTGCATTTTTCTTGCATGATATCGGCTCGTACAAGGAGCAGTATTAAGTCCAGTGCCGCTGTCTGATAGTTTGATGTAACCGTAATATATCACACTGATCACAATCTATGTTTTGGCTGTAAATTCTCTCAAAAACATTCTGGCCTCATTTGAGGCCAATTTTAAATACATAAATGTCACACTATTAATTAATTAATAATATTAATTAATATAAAGTCCACGGAGAAGATGCTAGCTTAACCAGAGTTAGTGCAATTATAAATCATTCCCTTCTATAACTGTTCTTTGTGGTCAAAATGTGCAGTTGTTCAACCAGGAGCTTATGAGCTTATGAGCAACTTATAAATATGAGCATCAGAGTTATTTCTGAATAATGTGTCTTCAGTCATCTCTAACCCTGCTGTAGTGATCAAACCAACCTTTTCTCCTCACACACACACACACACACACACACACACACACACACACACACACACACACACTTTCATAGCTCATCTCTCCTTGACATGTTGCACACATAACACCTCGAAAGTTGACACAGTTTCATGTGTGGACGGGAAACTAACACCTGCCTGTGTTATCATCACTGTGCCAGAGTGAGCTGGATGACTTACACATCGCTTATTATGATGAATGGATCTTGGAGAGATGGGTGAAGAAATGGTAGAGTAAAATAGTATGGACATATGACATCACCAAATAAAATATGAGTCAGTCTGGACTGTTTAGATCATAATACACCTTTAGGCTATTAACTGAAAGACTTTAACCTGAAATGTTAAGGTATCTAAAAACTACAGCAACAACAACTGTACCTAATAATAATAATAATAATAATAATAATAATAATAATAATAATAATAATAATAATAATAATAATAATACTTTCATATTGAGTCCAAAATCTCAAAGTGCTTCACAAAAACAAAATAATAAAAAAAGAGACAAGGATTATACACATCGAAAATACACATTCTCGAGTTTGCTCTAGAGCTGAAGAGAGATTCTGAGATTCTGTGCTGCTCACCTTCTTCACTTTGGCTTCTTTCAGCTTTTCCAGGGCGAGTTTGATTTTGTCTGCTTTCATCTGTTCTTCTATTTCCTCCTGAAAAAACACCAAAGATCAGAGTCATGTCGCAGATACGACATAAACAGACCTGGTAACCTTCATGCATTCTGTGTGGCTGCTCCACATTTTAACATCGGACTACGCCGCAATGAGTTATCGCTCAGAAATACACAAAAAGAGCCTTTTTCCTCCCATAATAAGACAGCAGATGAGCCTACTGGCATATGAATCTGGAGTATGTGTTTTGAACTCTCTGATATTAACTGACCCCCTGGAAGCCCCGCCCAGTTCTGACCATCTCATATTAGTAATCTCTTGTCTCGTCTCGATTTAGCTAACATCATTGTACATAGCTAACATTTTTCATCTGAAAGAGTGAAAGGGGCTACTCCTCTTCAGGGCTGAATAGTCTGTAGGTACTGTGCATATGTGAGAACCTCCAGAACCCTCAAAAACCTAGAACGGTTTTCTCCCTCAAATACTTATAAAGTTATAAAGCAGCTGTAATTTTTATGAACAATTATAAAAACATTAGAAAAAATAAGTGTGTAACCAGGTTATGGTAAATTTTTTATATTTCTTTTTTTCCCTGAAATGTTTCTATTTTGAACTTTCGAATTTTGCTGGCCGCTATATCACATCATTTTGGTTTAATTTTTACTTTTTTTTTTTACATCACAAAAACCTGCAATTTCAACAGGGGTGTATAAACTTATATATATATCCACTGTAGATGTCTTTACTGTTTTGTTTTTTTGTGATTTTTTTTTTTTTTTTTTTAATTATTTATTTTTTTCATTGGTATGTAGGATGTATTTTTATTTATTTTTTACTTATGTAATTTCTATACATGATTAATCTATTTTCATGTCTTGATTTTTCACATGTAGGACACATGGTTCAATTTTTCAGCTGTAATTTTCGCCCATGAATCATTCTTTTTCCCCGTGTGATCACATATTGTTCACGTGATGTCACGTGTTTACTCGAGATAAAACTTTCAAGGCATGTTGAAATACACCTTTTAATATAATAAGGTAAAATGTATGTGTTTCTGCAGTTAATATTAAATATATATTTTGGAGCCACCAGGGTCAGCTGATGTTCACTATCATGTCTGTTAAAGATCACTGTGGCCTGTGTGGAGGAGGTCCTAGCTCATGAAAATGTGTGTGTGTGTGTGTGTATGACTCAGATTTACCATAGAAAGTTTAGAGTTGGACGGAGGAGGAGGTGGTAATGAAGTGTTGCTGGTTGTAGAGGCCAAACCTGAGGTATTACTGGGCAAACGTGTGAGTTCAGCTTTAGACTGGAAAGGTGGGGGGGCTGCGTGGGCTGCGGGGGCTGCGGGGGTAAAATGGGCTTTTGGGACAGGTAGAGATGAGGGTGGCATGGGATCCTTTACGGCCACCCTCTCAGAAGCAAACTTTTCCTCCGTGGCGTTCAGGTCAGCCACCAGATCAGCCATCAGAGCATCCAGATCATTATCCTCCAGTTCATTAAGAGATGCTGCGATGTTAGAGAGGAACGTTCATGAATCACACAACAAAAACATGTTAAAAACATTTTAAACTTTTATTAAAATTCTCTCCAAGGCTGGTTGAGCTAGAAGTCATAATCCTTCCCTCTCTTTCAACAATGTCAGAATCAGTTCAGTGCACTTCCTGATAAAATTTCAAATGTAAAATTTCATTTTACACGACGTAAAATACCTCAGAGACTTAATCTCCATTTGACTCATTTTATAAAGCTGAACACATCATCGCTCGTGATCATAAAGACGCTTTTTAAATACTACAGCACGTGTCATGAACTCGGTCAGAGTGGATTATTCACTCAGGTGAAATTAGAAGAGAAACTAGACACACGTTGACCAATCAGAGCACAAAGCACACAAAAGGACCAACCGTTATCTTGTGTTTCAGGGTTTGAATGAAAGGGCTGTCTAACAGCAAGCCTTCTCTGACGTGGATATTGATTAATGATCCAGTCATTTTTCTCAACCAAGTCAACTAAGCTTTGAAATCAGCATTTAAAAAAAAATTAAGCAGGTCATTTGAAACTGACCCACTCAAACTATTTAAACACCAAGAAGAAATACATAGCCACCGTTCTTCAAATAAACTTCAAATAAATAAATAAATAAGTAAACAAATAAATAAATAAAACCATCTAAATGTGTGCAAAAGCAGAGAATTGAAAATAAAGGAACTGTAATTCCAGGTTAATATCTAACATATTTTAATTCATTACAACTTTAAAATAAAACTTATTGCATCTTATTATAGCTTATTGGTTTAGTACATAATCAGTCCTTTCTTTTTTGATCCAGCATTTTCTGATCCTGATATCGACCCAGCATCTGATATCAGATATTGAGAACAAAGCATTTAAAAGAAAGCTCTTTAGCCCACTTCATTAAGCTTAGTTTCTGCGAAGTCGCTACCACATCTGTTCAATAAACTTTTAATCCTGCTACAGTGCAGCACAATTTTAGGGTTTCAGAGTGGCACAACAGAAAAACAATCATGAGGTTGAATCCTGACGAAGCCACAGCCATCTGTGGCTGGGAGTCCAAGAAAGCAAAACTGCTGTTACTCTCCCACCTGTCAATCACAGGGACGCTAGCAAATTGTGGGCGTCTGTGAGCTCATGTATGTGGAAGAGGGCAGATAGCGCTTTCCTCCGAGTGTGTTACTGTGACGCAGCATGAGCAGGAGTTTGAAAAGATGTGCTTAGCTGGAGAAAGTGTGTGTTAGCCTCCACCCTCCCCAGTTGGTAGCTGTCATATGATAGAGAAGAGCTGTCTGGTGGGTGGGAATTGGCCAAGACTCAATTGGGAGGATGGGGGGAAAAAAATTTAAAAAATAAAAGAATGCACAACACAATACACTTTAGAAAGTTGAGATCGACCCTGGATATGAATGTAGGTTAGATATGTACTCATTCGTTTGGTCTGTCAAGTACTCAATCTGTAAAAATGAACAGAGATGAACAGAAAACACATTAAAACCTCACTGAGACCTCATGCTTTCTTTCTTTCTTTAGCTAACCACCCATGTGGTTTGCTGCTAATCTGATTTTAACTGCCGTCTGCACAGTAGCCAGACATTCTCCATGCGTCACTTTGCCTGCACTCCATTATAATTTACTGCAATTTTACAGCTAATTAACACCATATTTTCCAAACAAAGTACTAAACCTGAGGAATAGAGACTCCCAGAGTACGCAGTGTACAGTATGGGCAAGGGAAAGTGAAAAAGTTGCTTCACTATAGAGTCACATGTTTTTTATTACCATTGAGATCTGTGAAGCCGATGGAGAAGTTGATTTCCTGGCTGGACTTGGAGGCGGGCTGATGCTCAGGAGCTTCAGCTGCCAGACTCTGAAGAAAAAAACAAAATAAGGAACAACTTCGCACAAACATCTCTTATATAGATATTTGTCTTCACACTATTACTTTCAGCAGAAGAACTTTCAGTTCTGTATATGTAAAGGGTAGTTGTAGAGATTTCCTTACAAATGAAAGATTGTGAACTGCATGCTTGAGCATTTTTAACTTCCTGTAAGAAAGAGCTTTCAGTGCTCTCATATCTTAACAGCAATACTTCTGTAAAGCATAAAGGCGACAGAATGGGGCCTGGTTTAGTTTAAGTGTCATTGTGTTTTCACACACGAGTGAAGCAGTGACTCTTCTTCCTATTTGAAATCACTTCTGCTTTTTGGCAGTTAAATATTTGTGAGTGTTACATATAAGCGCTCTCTTCCACCCTCAATACCACGACTGAGGTGAGACCCTTGAGCAAGGCACCGATCCCCCAACTGCTCCCCGGGCGCCGCAGCAAAAAAGGCTGCTCACTGCTCCAGGTGTGTGTTCCCGGGTGTGTGTGTGTTCACGGTGTGTGTGTGTGTGTGTGTGTGTGTGTGTGTGCACTTGAATGGGTTAAATGCAGAGCACAAATTCCGAGTATGGGTCACCGTATTTGGCCACACGTCACTTCACTTCACTTCACTAATAGTGCTTTCAGTGCATTCATTCAATTAAATAAAAAAAAAAACCTTTAAATATGTTTAGTTACAAGTGTGCTACTTTTCCCTGTTTGGTCTAAATCCAGTGTCTGGATGTCAGGCTTTGATAAATTCACCAGACTGCAGACTGAAGCCAATAAAAAAAAGCTTGTACTGTTGCTATTTGAAGGCAGTAGAACATAAACCGGGCGAGTGGGCGTGGCTACAGTTCCAATGAATTGTATAATATTGTATATAATTAAATTACACTATGAAATACACTACAAAATATTTGGACACCAGATAAATATAAACAAATATCATTGTCTTAAAGACATTTTGACAATGTCTTTTTTTTCTCTAAGACAAACGTAAACTGCATTTGGAAAGTTGAGAGCTGATGCTGAGAGTCTTCAAAGCTTCCTCAGGAATACTGTTAATTATAAAATAGGTTTGAAGTAATACTTTTCTTGCTCACTGCATATTTTCTTACGAGTTATTTCATAGCGTTCGTGTCTATTCATAATGATATTTCATAAATATGAAAAACGAAGCCCTCCTACAGACAGGGGTATACAAACTTTTGACTGGTTTCTGATCCACCGAACATACTTGTCCTAAATTGTGCAAAGTCATACTATGTTTATTAAGGAGTAAAACATTTAGGGACATGCTATTGTGGGAAAATAATCAACAATGGAGCGGTGTGATGACTCTTGATTATTTTACCGTAACAACAGATTCACGTCCTGAAGTGTTTTATTCCTCTTATGCCGCAGCAGTTTGCAGGCAATTACAACTTTTCTTTTTTAATTAAAGAACGACTGGTCATACTTTTTATCCGTTTACAGTTACATTCAGTAAGCTACGTTATAAAGTTGGTATAATGACAGTAAAGAATGGAATGAAATTAATGTTGTGAAACATCTGCATCAATTGTGTTACAGCAGTTACAAACACAAGGGTCTCTTTTTTTGTGTGTTTTTATTAAGACAAAAAAAAAAAGCAGCTTGTCATATTATTGAGAAACCCTCAAAGCCCTCCATCCTGAAGACTTCCCTGTGTTGGAAAACCTAACGTTACGGTAAGCTGACTGCTAGACTCTGACTGTTACAAAGTGCTAACACTAGAGACTCCTTCCATAAATGTTAAATAACCGTCTTCTTACAGAAAACCTCACGCTATCAACAATCAGGTGTTTTTCTCTGTTAAACAAAGTCTTTTTTTTTTTTTTTTAAATCTGTTATTATTAGCCTTAGATTATGTGGAGCATCATACAAGTCCCTGTGAAGGAGCCGTTACTGTAGACACCAGAACGTGTGAGAATAAGCACATTAGTGAGAAATAAGGCACACTCAGCTAGTCCATTTCATGTCAGACAATGACACGATTACGTGCTAAGATAGCTATGATTCATTTAGAGCTGTGGAAATAAAGCCACTTAGGGCTCTCTCTCTCTCTTCTACTGAGCTCCTGATATCAAATGCTTTGTACCAGATCTTTCTGTTGAGTTTTAATAACAGTTTAAAAAGAAACAAACCAGGGACGCCGGCACCCGCCGTGGCTTTCAGAGGTGTTTAATATCAAATTCTGTGGATCTTGTGCCCATTCTGTGTGCTGCCTCATGAACTCTGCAGACTGCACGGATCAATCCACTAACGTTTCGAACTCTGCGTTGGACATTTGTATAAAATCTTCAGCAAACTGTTACACAGCAATCAACACGCTACAGAGAACCTGAGGTACTGCGTATATACCACAGCTATGCGTGTGTGAGCCAGGGAAAGCCCTTCACATTGTGAAATTGTGCCTTTTTTTTTAAATCTATTTCTGATTTGTATTCTGATCTGTTTCTGTTCTGTGTTCTCTTCTGTATGTTTCTCAACCAGAAGTAAAGGTCTAGCATTTTAAAATGTGGTTAAAAATCGAAAATGCTGAAAGCCCCTACCTCCACGTTTATAACGGAATCTACTGATGGAAAAACATTAATGATAAATTTGTAAAGAATTGTAAGTCTATGATGTGAAATGACATGACGGTGACAGTTTTGACAGCTGGAATCTGATTACATGCTGAATTATGTCCTTATGTCTGTTTTACTGTGGTATATACAGTGGGGTCCAAAAGTCATACTTTTTCATACTTACATTTCATATTTATATTGTATCTGCCTTGTTTATTGTGTATTATATATACAACAACTGTACATACTGATAATTGCACAAATGACCTCCATCTGCTGTATATTTTTAGATTTTTATATATTATATTTTATTGTCATTTTTTTATTTTGTATACTTTTACATTTTACTTATTTTATTTTATTCATTCTATTCATATTTTTATATTCGATTCTACTTTGTATTCTATATTTTTTTTTACGTTGTACTGTGTATGATTGTGTATGTGACAAATAAAATTTGAATTTGAATTTGAATTTGAATTGAAAAATATGGGGAATTTTGAAATATTTAAAACAAAGAAAGGAAATGTTCAATATCTTGAATATGTAATATTCTGCACTATTTCTAGATCCCTATTTAAATGTAAGCAATCTAGTGGGATTTCCCAGACAGACACACACATATATACTGCAATGAACAAGCCATTTCTGTGAGGATGTTTGCTTATAGCACTCTAGTCTGCTGGCCCTGCACTGGACACTATTTTTTAACACCACTGACAATTCATTTACAAATATAAATGTAAAGTAAAGGTAAAAGAAGATGTTTTAAAATGCAGGAAAGTGTCCTCGACAAGAACAGTTAAAATGTTGATTTAACTGTGTATACATTGAAGCAATGAACGTTGATTATTGAACAATTTTTTTTTTTTTGTAAACAGCTCAATAATTTATGATCCAATTTTGGTATCACACACCATTTTATAATTAAAATGTATTTATTTATTTATTTATTAAATTCTCTTGGATCAGTTTTTCATCATTGCTTCACTTTACCCATATTGTATATACACCTCTGTTTCTTTTCTTTTCTTTTTTTTTTTGTTACATCGTTTTGATCAGTGAATTGCAACGAATCACAATGCCTTCTGGGTAAGTTCTGCTCTGGATGTTCACATCTAACAACAGTCACTTCTGATGATAAAGTGTTGAAGCAGATGGCAATGGAAAAATCATCCAACAGGACATGGAGAAGATAATTTGAGAATGAAGATGCAGGAAATGCACAATTCCCTGTGGGGGTGTGTAGTAGCTCACTTTCAGGTGGAAGTGGAATCAGGACTTGTCTAATGCTCAGAAACTACAACAGAGCTCTGGGAATGTAAGGTCTTTATGAAGTAATGAATAAAGAAACGGTAAAGAGAAATGTCTTACCTGCGTCAGGAGGTCCATCTCCTGCAGCATGTCTGTGAACATGGCATCAATGTCGTCCATCTAGGAGAGAAAAGAAAGCACAAGCTGTGATGTTTTATCCATCAACAACATCTGCAGAAACTGCTAAGACTGCAAACGAAAGTCGAGAGAGTCAGAGATCATGACCCTCAGCATGAAAGAACAAGCAAAGAAACAAAAAAATCTACTAAATGACGTCATACCAATGCTTATAAATACTGATTTTCATTAAAAAAAAAAACATTAACAGACAAACAAACTTTCTTCTAATCACAACCTGAAATATTAACAGAAATCTTGAATATAGTTGAATATATTTAATATTTCTCTTTATAAGATTATATTAAAACAAACATAAGATTTTAAGCCTTTTTTTAAAAATCATTTTGTACCATTCAACAAAACAATAAGCAAAATGATCTGCTAACAACAGGACATGGCTGAAAGAATGTCTATAAATAGGTTTATTAAGCTTATATTTATTTTACATCACAGCGCTGTTGAATTCTGGATTCTGATTGGTCAGGAGATGGTCAGTAGATTAATTTTCTGTAACAGTATAATATCTAATTTTATATAATGTTCTTTAATTAATAAAGAAGAGTAATCTTTGGCAAGTTGCTGTGGAACTGTTGTTGATTATTTTTCCTATAACAGCACAACATGGGCTGTTTAATTCCATACTTATCATAATCTCATAATGAGAAATATTAGATACACTCACCTATATTTAAGACACTGACGTTGCTAAGAATATCACTTTTTGCCATGTGTACCTTTTAAAGATTCAATTTACATTTAGCCTGCTTTAAATAACATAATTTACTGTATTATTTAACATTAAGAAACCGTAAAATGTCAGCATTAATTAATAAACTTTAAATCTTAGCTGAATATACCTGCACTGACTAATGTTTATTTAATCAAATATTTTTACAAAAAAATCCACATAAATGAGCCAAAATTAAAATTACAGCATGTTATTAAGTGTTGAGACATTTCTGAACTTTGGTCTCAAGTTGTAATTAATGTAACTTCAGCCTCAGTTCTGATTTTTGACAGTTGATGCGTTAATTAAGATGTTGTTCATTTTCACTGAAAAAAAAAAATACGACATGAAAATATGACAATATCTTAAATATAGTCAAATGTATCTAGTATCTCCTATTATAGGATTAAAATAAACCAAATATAAGATTATTAAACCTATTTTTCTGCCTTTTTTATTTATTTATTTATTATTATTATTTTTTTTTTTACTAATTTCAAGCATGAAATGAGTACACAATGGCTAGGAATACATTTACTGATCTTATATTTGGTTTATTTTAATCCCATATTAGGAAATACTAAATACTTTTGCCTATATTTAAGATGCGTTCAGATATATATTTTAAATATATTTACATTAAGAAGCCATATATTAAGCGCAGTGGAAGCTCAGTGGTGAAGATGTTGGACTAATGATCAGAAGGTCATGAGTTCAAGCCCCAGCACCACCAAGCTGCCACTGCTGGGCCCTTGAGCAAGGCCCTTAACCCTCAACT
>CM074916.1:28463748-28478775 GCA_037576815.1 Pangasius larnaudii
GCAGGACCTAAATCTGTTATTACTATTAGAACCCCTCGCTGTGTGTGTGTGTGTGTGTGTGTGTGTGTGTGTGCATAAAATGTCTGAAAACTTTTTATTTACCATTGTCTTCTAAAAATGCAGTACACCCCCCACACACACACAATACATATATATATATATATACATACAGCAGATTTTATAGTTATTAAAATCTCTCTCTCTCTCTCTCTCTCTCTCTCTCTCTCACACACACACACACACACACACACACACACAGCACGCGTTTCTTATTGTGTGTATACAGGTGTGCATGTGTGTGTGTGTGTGTGTGTGTGAGTATGTGTATATGCGCATACACCTATATACAGACAGAAGTTCATTCACATTGGTGTGACAAACTGCCATCCTATTTATTATGATTTATTATTACTTATTAACCTTTTTCTTTGATGTGTGTGTGTAAAACTACATCATCGGCAGAAATCTGGGTGGAATCTCCATAACCCGACTCTGCTTACTAAGTCAACATCTTTTACAATGAAAGAAAAGTTGGACTTTGATTCAGGCGAGTGGATAAGAGATCTCCGACAGGTACAGAGAAAATCTGCTCATGGACATGAGCGGAGAGAAATCTTGTGAATACCGTTACACCGAGCGCTACACCTATCACACCCGTCTATTACAGAAAAAGGGCGCATCTTACCTTTGACGTGATCCTCGACTCAGTCAGTAAATAAGAGTATCATAGATGAACTTTTTCTTCAGAAAAAAAGCTTTTCTGCTTTTCCCGTATTTTTCAGCTCGTGGGCAACACCCGCTCATGCAGATGGGTGCGTGGAGCTCGAGGGCGGCTGCAGGGCTGACTCTCTGTCAGTTTGCTAACTTCCTGTTGCACGCGGAAGTTCAGGTCCAGGCCTGTTCAGTGCATTCCAATGTGAGGGAGAGATTACACACACACACACACACACCGCTAACTCACATGCTTCTCAGTGGTACACTAAAGAGACAGTCTGTAGATGAACCTGGTAAAGTGTGTTATCCCTAAAAATCTATAACAGCGTTTAATAATCAAATTGGACATATAATTATTATTACTTAATCACTTTTTATGATATGTATATACATTTTTTACACAGTAACTATAACAGACACAGAAAAAGACAATAGTTTAATTGTGCCTGAGGCTGAAATTCATCAAGAACACACATGAATTTTGTGTGTGTGTGTGTGTGTGTGTGTGTGTGTGTGTGTGTGTGGGTGGGTGGGTGTTTGAAGACATCTACTAAAAATAGCACTGTGAATACACACGGGTGGAAAAAGTACTTACCCAATAAAAATTGGAAGAAGTGAGTCAAAATTGTAAAAAAAAAAAGCAAACAAAAAAAAACAAACAAAGAAAAGAAAACAGTCTAAATGTACTGCAATATGTAAATAGTTAGTTATCTGACCTGAAATTAGAAATCTGGATTTTTTTCCCATCATATTTTCACAATTCGCAAGAAAAATACATTTGTATTGTGGCGATACTGTACTTCTGTGAGTCAGCGCTGATTTGCACACCCATATCCAACTGTTCTGTTGGATTTCTTTTAGATTCATTGTTTTATGTTAAAAATTGTATTGTGTGTTTGATTGGTTGGTGGGTAGTAACGTAATAAACTTAAAAAAAAATGTCAGAATTCTAATTTTTCTACAGTTAACAGACTATTTATTGCATTTAAATTTGTTTTAAAACAGTTTCGTGGATTCAGTGTATGTATTTTGTCGGTTTTTAGTCAAACAACTCACGCCCTCAACTCAAAGTGCAGGGGGACGTCACTGCACATGATAAGCATGATGAACATTTGCCATTCATCTTCAGTAAGTCCTTGCGTCAGAAATTGTGTATACAAGCGCTATTCTCCCCTGTACTCAATATACATTAACATTTTACCAGCATTTTATAGCTGTATCTAAAAAAACAGATAATTGTGTACTTTATAAGCATCAGGGCACTATAGGGGTGCCATTTCTTTTGGAAACATGGGCCTTTCTCCTGTTTTTTTGGTTAGGTATGGAGAAATCAACATATTTTTTTTTTTAAAAATAGTATTTAATTTTATTTTATTTTTGGAATAAGTAAGGTACTTAAAAAATCTCAGCGACATTGTTTATTTTATTTTATTTATTTATTTATTTTTATAATTTTCAATGCATTTGTATCAAAATGACAAATCTAGCTTCTGGTCTCTTTGGTTTACATCACCACCCTCGCACCCTGGCCCAATGAGCATGATGTTAACTTGTTTTTAGAGATAAAAAAGCAGTTACAAGGAATTCTTGATTAAAGTAGGTTTTTTTTTTATCACTTATGGACATTTCTATTAGACCAAAGAGAAAAAAAAGTCCCTTTTGTGTGCTTTCAATCGTGCGTCACTAATGTGGAAGCGTCTGTAAGCTTGTCTGAGTAAAATATGTTTGTGATTGTCGTTGATATGCTAGCGTGAGTTGCAGTGGTATAAAGAGAAGAGCAGAGGCGCTGGAAGGGAAAGCCGTGTCTATTTCCACTTAGTATTTGCTAATGTGGAAATGATTTACGGCTCTGTAGAGGATATTCTTCAGATCTGGGCTTTTGGCTGAAATAGGTTTTTTTTTGCGCTCTGGCTTTCATAGAGCACAGGAAAACACTGGGAATTAAGCGACGGTGTCATGCCGGTTGAAATATATTTTCCAGGCTGAACTTAGAATTCCCTGTCGGATTGAGTATGAGCAGACTGGGAAAACGCCGAGATGATTCATCTCGGTTCAGAAGCATCACACGACTCATCATCTGTACTACAGTCATAGCGATGTAAATGGACTGCTCATGGTTAGATAAGACACAAGAACTGCTATAGAAAAAGAAAAAATACTGCAGAAATATGTTTTATCAATGATATAAAGCCGGCAGGGTTGAAAGCTTTAAAAGCTTTAGCATGGTGTCATTTGCGTGATGCTAGCCTTATTCGTTAGTAGTCTTCATGGGCACTGAAAGTGGACAGTTGAAGACTGGAAAAAGACCAGGTGATTTTTTTTTTTCTCCTTCTAATCTTCAACTGTTTGGCTGATCCTGTGCCCGTGATAGACTCAGATTCCTGTTCCTGTCTGACACGAGTGGAACCTGATGTGGTCTTCTGCTGTTGGAGCTCATCCACCTCAATTCCTGGGCAGTTTAACTGGGACAAACAAGGGACTCATGAACAACTATCACGAAACATAAAAACAGTCATTGATCATCCAGGTAACACACACAGTATTAAGAGTCAAGCGTATGTAAACTAATGAACTGGTTCATTTGTGTAAATTCAGCTATTATTTTGTCTTGTGGACTATATGTAAACATCTGTTATGTGAAATAGCTTATTCAGGGCAGTAGTAAATAAAAAAAAAGCTAAATGCAATTTTTATGATCCCTCTTATTTAAAAAAAAAGAAAAATAACATTTTGCAGATTCTGCAAGCCGTATGTAAACACATGACCCCAACTATACACCACTGTTAATAAAGACTGAACTAGCAGACGACACTGGGCATGCGCATTCGAAAACTCAAGCAACTCAGGCTTGATTACTCATAAATGACTTAAAATATTTGAAATCTGCTTATTTTAAAATGTTTTCAAATTGCGTATTATTATTTCATTGAACCAAAACATTTTAAATTGAATAGACAAGCAAAATTTCACAATTTGTACAATTTTACTAGAGGTCAAAGGTTCATTTTTTTCAGTGTTCATTTTTTTTTTTTTTACTAAGAGTTCATTTCTTTTCCGTGTGGGAAGAAGATGCGAAACTCCACAGAGAGAATAAGCTGAACTCAGGGTTGAGCCACAAAACCTGGAGCCGAGATGCAGCAACGCTACCCACTGCACCTTACAACCTTACAACCGAGGGTTCTAGAAAGACCCGTTTCAGACATCGATCCCTAATAAAACCCTTTAGGAAGCAGTGAAGTGCAAAATTAATTTAGTTTAACAGAACCATTTCTGTACATTTTGGTTCTCAGAGCATTGAATCTGTCAGGTTGTCATGGTGTTCCAGTAGCGTCTATATGTTCCTACAATGTTGCTGAAACAGTTTTAGGTAGTAATGAGGGATGAATTTAACTAAAGTAAGTTTACATTCTAACCTGAGAGTTTTTCTTTTTAAGCCTTGACAAGGTTTCTACAAAGAGCCTTAGTTTAAGTATACTGGACAATTGTGTTAGCCTTATAGACCATATTGTGTATTCGAGCTTTCGTGACCTCCATACATTTTTGGATACTCCATAAAAACCCTAAAAAAAAAAAACAAAGGAGCAAAGGATGTTTATTTCTCTGTTTTAGATGGTTATTTTAGTAGAAATGGTTCTATCTTTACCAGTTATCCCTCCAACAAACCCTTGAGGAACCTTTAAAGAGTGTAGAATCTGAACAAAACGTGTCGCGTTGCGGATGTTCCCAAAAGTCTTCACTTTACGGTATAGATTTGAATGCCGGTTCTTTGTACTATGCTGGTGCTGCAGAAACATTAAGAATCAGTTCTGAAGTGAGATCCATCTTCACCTTATCTACACATGTGGATAAAATGTGTTTTCCTGGAGAACGCAAACTTGTTCTTTCACTACAGAAACAGGGGAATAATAACTAAAAGAATCAGGATATGAGGACATTTCTGGTAGCTTTCCAGTTGAGCGCAGATCAGTTTGCTGGTAGATCACGTGCACATGAAAGGGAAGGAGTTTGGGAGATGACCAGTGATGAAGATGAAGTCATTACTTAGTTTCTGGGCAAAGAAAACGCTAACCTTGCTGCCAGAATTCCATGCAGTTTCCCAAGATTCTGGTTTCTGAGTTTAGCATGGTGCTAAGTGACCCTGTTCTCAAAGTCAGCATAATTAGCATGAAACATTTCCTGTGAGGTTGTGATCATTTCGAATAGAGAGTCATTGCTTCCTGTAGGAACTGCCTTTGCTTTGGAGGATGTCAGTTATTCCTTATTTCGTTTTGAAACAGTTGGACAGAAACAGTGATAAAGTGAAGGAGAGAATGATCTGAATGAATCCCGAAGACTTGGGCCGTCGTTAAGACTGGAGTAAGCAGGCCAAGAGATCTGGACATCTTCAGAAAGTGACCGCAACTCACACACACTGATCTAGATGACTCACAGAGAATGCACTTAGGAACAGCAGAGTATTAGGGTGAGTCTATGACTGGGATTTTTTTGTTTTTTTTTTAAACATTTAGCCTTTCAAAAACGTGTTCATCTCTGGCAACAATATCTCATATTATACAAAGTTTCTTTGCTGGAAATGGCTGCATTCTGCTCTTAAAGTTCTCTAAGCTCTCTGCACTCGTCTCTTAGCGTTACAGACACTCATATAATAGCATATCTAGAAAATAATCATCATTCATCGTTCATCATTTCTAGGAAAACAAAATATGAAAATATAAAAAATATCCTGATGCCTCGTATTGAAGACATAGCCTTGTGTTCATCCAATTAAAAGCTCTCTAGAACACATATGCAGAGCTTGTGCCGGCTGTTATGTGACGGATATGATTCATGGAGCGGTATTTTACCAACTTGGAGCTGTTTAGAAGTCGCTCTGACTCCCTGTTTCTAAAGGAAATATGTCAACATCACATCATATCTCTCAGGCCATTTCATGGAGACTTTAAATGAGTAACAGGGTTGAAATGGACTGGGTCAAGGTTTGATTTTTTTTTTTAAAGCATAGAATTAGCAAATAAACAAAATGTGTTTAACTAGCATCCAACAGCTAACAGCATGAGGACATTAAGGACTTTCTAATTACTTACTTAAAATGATTTTCTTCAATAAAGTATAATTTTTCAATCTATAATTTGGGTAACAGGGTTTTGCTTTCAAAATCAATCAGTCAATATCATAGTATCACTGAAAAGGCAAAAAAAAAAAAAAGAGAGATTTTTCTTCTTCACATGATCATAAGGAAACTCAGATGATGCAACTTCCTGTTTAACATATAACTTGTAGAATAATCCAAATATTTCATAGGGGCGAAAGTGTTCAGGTAACAGGGTTGTGGGACTAAAAGGTAAATTTTTCATAATGTATAATGGATGACTCATGAAAAATGATTCAAGCATGAGATGATAAATAGATTTAAACATTAATGTAAACAATAGTATGATGGATGAAGCATTTTAATAAATATAATGATTATAAGTGTGGTTATAGTATAGGACCCCCAACCACGGAATCGTCCATCACTCTGTCACTCTGTAGGATACCAGTGTGTCATCTGATTTGTCTTTCTGATGAACGTAACGTAACTGAACAACATGACTACATATTTGACACTGGGCCAATTCATCAGCTGTCAGAATACTCCAGGCTTCAAACTTCAGCACTGTTCATTTCCTTTACGTGGCATATTCACGTGGAATATTTACGTTCTCTTTCTCATATGCGTCCAATCAAAAACTCTTGTGTGATGAAAAGGAGGCTCTGAAATGATCAGCAACTGTAATGTGATTTCCATAAGCTGTTATTTAGCCCAGGTTTAAAGGGGGATGACGGCTGATGCTATGCGGTATATGAAGATGGATTAATGCTAAGAATGTTAAGCTTTAGCTTTGCTAACTTTGTTTGGTCTGCATTAATTATTAGATTTAGGGTTTTTTCAAGTGCTGTGTTACACTAAGTCAAAATAACTTCCGCTTATGCCTGTCTGCCTTTCTTTCACCGTTTAGTAGTCATTTCGTGCTCCAAGCCCTCTGTGCACATGACCATTTATGGAGTTTTGTGGGTGTTACTAAATTCAAATGAGCTGTGTTGGGAATGTGCATTGCACTTTACAGTTGATCAAATTAAACATCAGTTCAAAAAAAAAAAAAAAAATCAGCGTTTCTGAACCTTTTGTACATTTCTAACTTTGCTAAAAGATTGATAAAAGAGCCACAATGTTTTTTTTTTTTGTTTTTTTAAATATTTCTATAACATGTAATACCTTTTATCCATATATAGTAATATTTAATATTGTGAAACATCTGCAAAACAAGTTCCAGTTCTCATCACTTCCATAATAGCAGCTATAAACAATCACTTTTTTTTTGCTTTCTCCTGAAACTGTTCACAAAGCGCTGACACATTTCCACTAATGTTGTTAACGATCATACCTTCCTGTTAGATAGCACGTGTTTAATCAGTATATTATTAGACTTAGGTTATACACTGCTTATACGACTGGGCAAGTTTTTACTATAGAATCGATAACATATTACAAAGAAAGCGTTAACATGGACCTATGATTTGCCGCTGCACTACTGTGAGGGCTGCTGTTGTAGAAAACTAATCATTAGCGCTGTGGTATATTTTATTTTACCTACAGTATATCCCACAGATGGTTTTCAATGATTTTCTGGCCTCTATGGCAACTATTGTTATGAAAACAATGCAAAGGGAAAAAAAGAAAAACTTTAACCACACCTTCAGGTACTGTATTTACTCTATTTATCTATCTACCTGTCTCTCGATCTGTTTAATAAGTTACACAATCATGACAGGAACACAAAGAAACATTACCCACTGTGTGTATAAAGGCCATCACCGAGGCATATGTATGTAGCATTCATTAAAAATGTTCCAAAATGTTGCTACAGAATGTATTTTCTCTAAACATATCAGGACGGAGGATAAAAAAATATCACAAATACTTACATACCTGGTTGAATTTGGTTCCCAGCACACTGGAGGCAGCCACGTTGTTTGATTTTAGAGACTATGAGACTCAGAATATCAGGATTTTTCCCACCACATGATGTTATTATGATGTTATTAAGTGTGTACTGATGCGGTATGTGTTTCTGGCCATATTTAGTTGCAATGAAACATAAATTGAGTGTTTTAAACAATTGCTTAAAGGGGTCTCTGATAGCTAGTTATCAGGCTAATATATCGGGCTATCATAGCTAATGGCATCAGCCCACAGATGTCTTTTTTTTATATACATTGCATTAATATTGATCGATGAATGAACTGACTTTACATTTTGCTGCCTTCAGTCACCAGCTCTCTTCAATAGGTTATAAATGGGAATTATTTTTAAGCTTCATGTGCTTTAACCATTAAGTCACATTAAGTTACACATGCAGCAACTCGCAGCGACAAAGTGACCAGCGATCATTCATTTTCAGTGAGAAATGCCGACTTCCAGTGTCAGCAGCCGTTGGCGACTAGATGTGGGCCTGTTCAGGGATGCGACAAAACTGAGAAAAGTTTAACTTTATTCAAATTTGGAGCAATTTGGTACAGCAACTACTAATGGGAGTGAAGACAGTAGAGTCCATGCACGTGGTCCATGCTTGGGAGCCATGCTGCCTGCGAGTCTGAATTGTTTCATGGCTGCAAAGGCAAAGAGCACATGCTGCTTCTCCTTCATCTCATATGATGCATATATATATACACTGGTGAATTTTATATCCAAACAATCTCCCTCCAGAATGTTTCATTTTAGCAGCAAGAAAACTGATTTGTTGTTAAAGCTGGAATGCGAGTTGTGCCACCCACTGACTAGTACAACCAGCATGAATGACTACGGGCGACTTGCAGCGATAAAACTGCTGTATGTGTGATTGTACACTTATAGTGCTGGTGTGTTGTTTGTCTTCTTACTAGGGTCACTAGCAAACTGAAAGAAGTGTGATCATGTGACAGGAGTCATGTGACTCTGAATGACTCAGTGCAGATTATCCGACAGGGATTTCCTAACTTCTCCAACCGTTCTTTCACATTCATAGAAAATATTGCTTATTGCAACTACTTTTTTAAAATATATAAGTGAAGTGTGGTGACCCATACTCGGAATTTGTGCTCTGCATTTAACCCATCCAAGTGCACACACACACGCACACACACACACACACGGAGCAGTGGGCAGCCTTTTTAGCTGCGGTGCCTGGGGAGCAGTTGGTGGTTCAGTGCCTTGCTCAAGGATCTCACCTCAGTCGTGGTATTGAGGGTGGAGGAGAGCGCTGGTCATTCACTCCCCCCACCTACAATCCCTGCCGGACCCGAGACTCGAACCCACGACCTTCAGGTTCACCTTCGGGTTACAAGTCCGACTCTCTAACCATTAGGCCACGACTGCCCCCATATATATATATGTACACACACGTCTATAAATATTGTAGTGCTCAAAAAATATATTGTGATATGCTAAAATAAATGATTATACATTATCACTTTTATGCAATACATTCCCTAATACACGTGTACTGTTTGAAGTGTATGTACATTTACCCTTAATGTACATTTCAAACATCCTTGAAACAAGTTAGTGCCTGTTCTCACTTATATTATAGCAGCTATAAACACTTATTCTATCACCAGCCTCTCTTTTTCCTCTCTCTTGAAGTTAATAAATAAAAAAAAAAAAAAAAAAATTCACAGTTTGTCATGTTACTGAGAAAACTGTGACTTAAACTGACTGTTACAAAGCGCTGACACTGGAGACTCCTTCCATGAATATTAAATAAATGGCTCCTTACAGAAAACTTCACATCAATGATTATACATATTTCTTTGTTAAATAACACCAGGCGTTTTTTTTAACAGCCCTGGAGCAGACTTGGCTTACTTCATGGCTCTGAAAAACAGGACATGCTCAGTTTTAAGTGACCCCAGACAGCCATATGGTGAGGTGTGAGAGACGTGCTGAGGCCCGAGTGAAGGCTAGGCCTATCTTTTAAAACCATTAGTGTTACTTTATCCTTCGTGATGTATCCTGATGTCTGCACCTCACGACAGCTCAGTGACTGCACCAGCAAAAACACCAGCGTTCTGCCTAATCAGAGTCTCGGTGAGTGCGAGTGAGGCTCTGTGATTTATAGCCGAGTTGGTGAGTGTGAATGGACTATTGATTATCCAGGAATGCAACAGCACCCTCTGCTGAAAAGAATCAGTATTTCAAAAATAAAAACCCCACTGGATATGAAGAAGAAATTGTTTCTAATTCCTGTGCTAAACCAAACCAATCTGGTTTAATAATATAAAAAAGTAAAAAAAAATGCAATAATAATAATAATAATAATAATAATAATAATAATAATAATAATAATAAGCTATTTTTTCATTATGTCAGGTTTGAAATAAACTAAACTAAACTAAAATTATTATTATGTAAATAAAACGACACTGGATATGCAAACAAAGTGTTACTAATTTCTGTGTTAAACCTGCCCAAGCTTATGTTTAAAAAAAACAAAAAAAAACAATTACAAAATAAATAAATGAAATACATAAATAAAACCACACTCTATATGAAGACAATTGTTAAGCATTTTCCTGCCACAAAATAAATCAAAATAAAATGAAATGATCATTATGCAAATAAAACCACACCGGCTATGCAGACAAAAGTGTTACTAACTCCAGTGTTAAAGCTTCCTGAGCTTATGTTTTGATAGAAAAGTTACAAAACAAATCAAATAAATGGAAGAAAGAGATAAAATAACAATGACATCAATGTGTAAAAGTTAAA
Organism: Pangasius larnaudii; assembly: GCA_037576815.1. Lineage (NCBI taxonomy): Eukaryota > Metazoa > Chordata > Actinopteri > Siluriformes > Pangasiidae > Pangasius > Pangasius larnaudii. Next base: position 28,474,250 of record CM074916.1, read on the forward strand.
AGGTAAATTAAGAAACAGGTACAGCAGGATAAGGGGTCAGGTATCTCTAAGCTAAAGAGGGACGCTGCTTTAATTGACTTGATTTGATAATTATAAGGGTTTAACATGAGAAATTTTACTTTGGTATATTTTAGTATATACATTTTGTATATTTTATATTTTATCACTTGCTATACAAATGCAGAAGATAAAAATAAAGCTTATCCAAATTCACTTATGGATTCTGTTGTTAAAGCAAATGCATCACTCAGAAGTTTTCGATGTTTCAGTTCCTGTGAGTAGAACATTCATAAAGTCATGACCTTGTGGGTGACCTCGAATAAAAACAGTAATTATCCCTGAGATTTGTGTCTCTGTCAGTCAACTCCGGACTCGAGCACGAAAGTGTTCCTTTTTCTCTGAACTCTGACAAATAAACCCTGACCTGTTGGGCCTGGGCTCGCTGAGTGTGACAGCTCGGGGGGAAAGACAGCAGCTGTCCAAACACCACCACCACCACCACCACCACCACCACCACCGAGAGACACATGAGCCTAGAGCCGACACTCTTCGTCTCTTATTAACCATCGTCCAAATAGTCATGAGGAAGAGGAAAAAGTCATGAGAAAAAGTTTAAAACCGATGTTGTAAAAGAAAAGCTCTTAAAATCTAGTGAAAAATCTAATGAAATAAAATAAAATAAAAACAAAACAACATATAATAGTATCACAGATGCAAATTTGAAAGAAATCACAGAAACAATTTACATAAAAATCACACACACACACACACACACACATATATATATATATATATATATATATATATATATATATATATGATATACAACGACAACAAAGATTAATGATAATATTTTTTAGATAGATTAAAATCAGGTTTGAATAAATTTCACCTAAATAATAAAGCAAAAAGAATTATTTATTGATTGATTAATTTTTTATTTTATATTTTTATTATAATTGTATTTTTATAAATAACAAAAAAAAAGGAAGTTAGTTGTGGTTCAGGTCATATTTTAATTTGTAAAGACTGTTTATTCATATTGTTACATTTAAAGACTATAATAATAACTTAATAAAACAATAAAAAGGCAAACACAAAACTATAGATGAAAAGACAGGATAAAACAGAAGCCTTGATACTATAGAGCTATTACATTTCATTATGAATGTAAAAAAATAATATTTATTATTATTATTATTATTATTATTATTATTATTATTATAAGGTATTTCATATTCATTAATAATACTAAAAACTATCTATAATAGTCATTAAAAAAAATTAAGCCCTGCTAAGTGTAAGGCCTGTCTCAAACAACTAGCATGTGTTTTACACTCTGTGTCTAAAAGCAGGAAGTCTCGATCTCTCCTTTATGTCTAAATTGGAGGATAAATGGGACCTGAATGGGGGACTTGAAGGAGGGGTGGATGTTTGGCACAAGTCCCGGCCCAAATGTCTCTTATTTTCTCCGTCTGGATTTTGCGTCTAGTATGAGAGCCTCCTGTCTGTAACCCAATCCGCTTTGATGCTCTAATGCACTGTGTGCTAAAGTGGCTTAGAGAGAAAGAAAAAGAAAAGGGAAGTGCTGAAAAGAAAACATAAAAGCAACAAGAAAAGAAATGAAGCGCACGAGCAGAGGAGGAGGAAGAGGAGGAGGAGGAGGAGGAGGAGGAAAGGGGAGGGAGGGGGAAGTGAGGGGTTAAATCCTGCCTGAGGAAACCTGATGCTGATGAACAGAGAGAAAGAGAGAGAGGGAGAGGGAGTTTGGGGTTTGGGGCAGAGGGACAGACAGAGAGACACGGCGCCTCTGGAGAGATGCTGAGTGCACGCTGACGAACACAGAGCTGAAGATCAGACAGCAGGTAAACACTGCCACTTAACATACTCAACACTAAATACCCTCCTACTGGCTATAAAAGTGCCCTAGGTGGGGTATTAAATGGTGGCTTTCATCCTCTATTTAGTGCACTGCATGTCAAATAGAGAGCCGTTACTCAGGGTGAGAGAAAGAATTTAGGAAAGGAGGGATTCTTTTGTCCGAATGTAACACTAATTCCTTAAAATATTGGTTTATGGTGTTTATCTATTGACAGAAAAGTGTTAATGAATGTTACTGTGAAAACTGACTCTAATTCAGTTAACCGTGTTTACACCTAAAGCTCTGTGTTTTTTCTCTTACAGCATTACATTAACACCTATAGTGTTGTGTTCATTCCTGCAGTGTTGAATTAACACCTAAAAAAACACCTGATGAATACAAGTGTTGTGTTGCACCAGTCTTACAGTGCTGATGTTAAGCATAAAGTGTTAACTCGCACTGTATAACACCACATACGTGTAAACTTTAACCGCATTACATTAACAAATAAAGTGCTGTGTTAATGCTTTCACTTCTGAATTAACACCTAAAGTGATGTATGAACACTTGTGTAATTGTTTATGGTTTTGTTTAGTGATAGAGCTGAACCGAATTCAGTTGACTCACACAATTAACTCTTATAGTGTTTATATATAAAGGTCTGTGTTAATTCGTACAGAATTACAATAATATTTAAGGTGATGTGTTAAGTTTTACAATGTTGAATTGACATCTTATATATACACCATATAGCATGTGTGTAAACTTTAACTGTATTACATTAACACTTAAAGTGTTGTGTTATTACTTACGGCTCTGAATGAACCCCTCGAGTGTTGTTTTAATCCTTATAGCTCTAAATTAACTAACATGCCACGTTAATGCTTGCAGTTTTTGCATTAACACCCAAAGTATTGCATTAAGATTCATGTAATTGCTTATGGTGTTTATCTTGAAGGAAGAGTGTTCAAAAATGTTAATGTGAAAGCCGAACTTAATTCAGTTAACTCTTACAGTGTTTACACCTAAACTCTTACAGAATTACAGTAATAAATAAGGTGATATGTTAAGTCTTACAGTGTTGAATTAACACCTAAAATATTGAATAACTAAGAGTGAAGAATACCACCTAGTGTTAATTCTTAGAAAGATACTAAATATATCTAAAGTGCAGTGTTATGTCTTACAGCGGTGGATTGACACTGAAAGTGTTCTGTTAATTCTCAGGGTTAAACTGACACCTAAAGTGACGTGTGAAGTTGTACAGAGTTAAATTAATACCTAAAGTACTGCGTTAAGTCCCACAGAGTTAAATGAACATTAAAAAAATTGTATTGAACCTTATAGTGCCAAAAAGTGCTGCTGTAACCCTTGTAGTGTTAAAGTCTTCTAGCGTTGCAGTAATACCTGAACTTTTGTATCAACTCTTATCGTATCGAATCAACATCTAAAGTTAACAATACAATGTTGGATTAACACAAAGTGTTGTGATACCTCTTATTATAATGTTGTCTTAAGACGAAGTGTTACGTCAACATCATAACACTGTCAAAGTGCCCTGTTAACTCTTACACTGCTAAATTTACACAAACAGTTGTGTTAACTCCTTGAAATAACACCGAGATTGTTGTATTAACTCTTATCCTACCTAAAAAACACCTAAATATTGTGGTAACTTAATTATAATGATAACTTCTGAATTGTTGTGTGTTAACTCTATGTATCACATAACACTGTAACACTGTTAAGGTGCCGTAGTAACTCCTACAGTGTTGACTTAACACCTAAAGTGTTACAATCTACAGTGTTACATTAACTTACAATGACTAATTAACAGTTTTCACTGGTAAGTTGGACTTGTAAACACTGCATGAGTTAATGTAACACTGTAAGAGATAATGTAACACTGTAGGATTTAGTTTAACACTGTATGAGTTAATGTAACACTGTAAGAGATAATGTAACACTGTAGGACTTAGTTTAACACTGTATGAGTTAATGTAACACTGTAAGAGATAATGTAACACTGTAGGACTTAGTTTAACACTGTATGAGTTAATGTAACACTGTAAGAGATAATGTAACACTGTAGGATTTAGTTTAACACTGTATGAGTTAATGTAATGCTGTTTGAGTTAATGTAACATGAGTTAGTGTAACACTGTAAGAAATAATGTTACAGTGTATGAGTTAATGTAACACAGTAGCACATAATTTAATGCAGTAGGAGTTAGTGTAGCGATGTAGGTGTTAATGTAACGCTGTATGAGTTAGTGTAGCATTGTAAGTGTTAGAGTAGCACTGTAAGAGTTAACACTGTAGCAGCTAATGTAACACTGTAAGATTTAATGTAACACTAAGATTTAATGTAACACTGTAGGAGTTAAGGTAACACTGTAAGAGTTAATGTAACACTGTAAGATTTAATGTAACACTAAGATTTAATGTAACATTGTAGGAGTTAAAGTTAACATTGTAAGAGTTAATGTAACACTGTAGGAGTTAATGTAACATTGTAAGAGTTAATGTAACACTGTAAAAGTTAATGTAAAATTGTAAGAGTTAATGTAACACTGTAAGAGTTAATGTAACACTGTAGGAGTTAAGGTAACATTGTAAGAGTTAATATAACACTGTAGGAGTTAAGGTAACATTGTAAGAGTTA
>CM074916.1:28478785-28491647 GCA_037576815.1 Pangasius larnaudii
TAACACTGTAGGAGTTAAGGTAACATTGTAAGAGTTAATATAACACTGTAGGAGTTAAGGTAACATTGTAAGAGTTAATGTAACATTGTAAGAGTTAATATAACACTGTAGGAGTTAAGGTAACATTGTAAGAGTTAATATAACACTGTAGGAGTTAAGGTAACATTGTAAGAGTTAAGGTAACATTGTAAGAGTTAATGTAACACTGTAGGAGTTAATGTAACACTGTATTTCTATCTGAATGAGCTTGATCAGTTGTGTGTTAATGTTTATCCCTTTCACGTAGATGAAAGAATTCAAGATGACGCCGCTGAGAATCGTGCTGTTCCTGTGGTGTCTCCTCGGGATGTGTGTGTCAGCAGGGAGTGTGTCAGAGCCGTGTAAAGGTTCTCGCTGCTTAGAGTTGGGGGAGTCTAGACCATGTTCAGGGTCACACTGTGGCTCGGGCAGATCATCCAGACCAACACGTCAACACAACCCAATAACACACAGCAGATCTGCACCAACCCACCAACATGGAGTCTCACACCTTCCTTCACCCGACATGCTGGAGTCACACACAGCTTCTCATTCTCACACTCACACAAGGGAAAGGATGCGGACTGCCGAGGTTGCAGGTCACACGTGCACTGGAGCAGATTGCATTACCAAAAGGCCACCGCAGGCCATTAACGATACACGAGAGTGCAGGGGACTGGAGTGTAGACTGCCTTTAAGAATCAGGACCAAGCCCAGAGTGAGGCCGTGCCCTCCAGAAGGCTGTGGACCTGGCTCAGACGACGCTCCCGTGCACGTTCCCGACAGAGCTGCTCAGTTTCTGGGGGAATTTCCGGATATCGGATATCCTTCATCGGAACTTGGAGGCGCACCGCTGGGAGTGCAGCTTACATGTGACATCAAACCAGGTGGAGTGAATCAGTGGATCCAGCTGTTCTGTTCTGTTCTTGTTTGGGTTTTATTTTAAAGCTAATCGACCCTCCTCTCGAGCTAAGCTGATTAAGCAATGCACCTTTTTCCTTTACTTCTACCAGTGAATGCTTTATTTGATCATTTTCGATGCCCGACTGGAACACGATTACTTTTCCGCATAGCCATACACATCTGTTCAGCTGCACTTGGAAGCCTTGTGGAACTGCAGCAGAGGGAAAATCTCTGGCAGTCGACCGCCTAGAATAGTTTTCTGCTTTGATGTCTTTCCACGCTAGTTTCCTAGCCTCAAATTGCAGCCTTGACAGGAAGAGAGAAGAATAGCAGTAAGGTTGAACATTTTTGAGTCGTTAGATAGTCCACATATAAGAGATTGCCATCTCTTCACGCGCACACACACACGCACACTCACACACACACACACACACACACACACACACACACACACACAAAATAGTGCAAAAGCAGAATTAAAAAAATTGTACCCACAAATTACTAGCAGTACTTCTCTTTGGATGACTTGAGGTCAGAACTTACTTTGAGCTTTTACAGCTAGTATATTTTAGGCTTTTCTGTCCATCAGTTAAAGTTAAAGTGATAGACACCAGACTGAATTGCAGTGAGGTGCTGTTTTGGAAATCATGCTAAAGTCAGCCAACATTCTGTACACTCATGCACATTGCTAACAAGAAAATCATGGCATGCATTAAGACATTCAATCTCTGCAATACTGAAATATTTACCATTAGCTAGAATCTGACGTGCTGCCTAGCTGATTATGTTAGCTACTGTAATCTATGCTAGTTTAATCTGCATTTCCAAAAAAAAAAAGGCTAACTTAATTGAATATAGAGAGTTAATACTAGCAAATTAGCAAAACTTACTTCAATTTTTCAATTAGAATGAGTTCAAGCCTTCTAGGGAAGTAAAGGAGACACTTTATTTTATAATAGTCTTTGTGTACTCCAGCATACTGAAACATTTTACTGAGGCAGGGCCAGAGCCGCTCACACTCAAGTTCAGGTGAATTGGTGTCTTTGAGGTCGTCGCTCCACCACATGAAGGAACAGCATCAGTAATGCTATCTGTCTTTTGTGAGGCTTTTGTCTATGCTCTAAAGTGAGACTTGACTGGATGTTGAATGTCATTGTTTCTCAAAGTGAGTCTGTGAAGCACAGCCAGAGGGTCTGTGATTTTTTTTTAAATTTATTTTTTATTTAGTTACAGTGGTGGAAATCACAACTCACCATTAATGACATTAATAATAGACAAAAAGGCTGCCACAGGCCATTAATGATACTCAAAAGTACAGGGGGCTGGAGTGCAGGCTGTCTTTAATGATCATAACATTCAGCACTTTGGCGATCTATTATTGAGTTCTTCTTGTTATTATCCTGTTGGACGGTTCTTTTGAATTAAAATCGGTTTAATCCAAAACTCAGAAGCAAGACGTCGGCCTATAAATTACGTCAACTTTGACCTAACGTGATGGAAAGTTCATGAATGAATAGCACTATGACTCCATAGAACAAATAAATCTGTTCCTAAGAGATTGGTGAAATTTATTTTACACCTGCAAAAAGCTTGAGAACCCCTGCTGTATGTAGTCTGTGTTGTGTCTCAGGAGAAAATGAGTGTCTGTGGTGCTGTCTGCTCTTTCTACTCTGGTTTAAAATGCCCTCTGATGTTCAGTGATCTCCAGTGTTTCACTGGGAGAAAATGTACTAGTCTAGAATGTACCAACCTGTGTCTGATATGATGTTTTCTTTCCCCAGGAGAGAATGAGGTTCCGTCAGAGGATGCTCTTGTCCTGCACCTGCAGCTCTCCAAAGGCCAGGAGAAGCTGGTGGAGGCTCTGCGAGCTCAGCAGTTAGTGATCCGTGACCTACAGCAGCGTCTGGAGGAGCAGCAGGGAGCACTGCTGGCCCAGCAGCGTGAGATCCTGGAGCAGCAGCGGCGCATGTATGAGCAGATGGACGTGGTGAAGGCGCAGTACAGCATGCTGTCCGAGACCGTCAAGCAGGTGTCCTTCCAGGGCCTGCAGGGGGAGCTGCAGAGTTATTTGGAAAGCCAGCTGGCAGGCGTGCAGAGCCAAGCTCGCAGCCACCTGCAGAAGTCGTATGCCATTCACAAAACGGATGCCAAGATGATGGACGTGACTGGGCACACGGATCACGCTCAGCTCGGCTGTCGCAGCGCATGTGGCCCTGAAGAGTACTGCAATTTTCAAATGCAGCCACCGCAGTGCCAACAGTGCACCATGTGTCCACCTGGGTTCTTCTTGGTGTCCCAGTGTTCACCCAATGCTGACAGGATTTGCCAGGTATCACACACAAACCTGAATATGAACGTAATCTAGAGTCGGTTTATGATCCGTACGTACAATGGTATCAAACTCATAATAAAGTATACAAATTACATCTTATTTAAAAAAAGTTCTCCTCTTGATCTGACAGGTTTAATAAAATATCTGTGGTTCTTCAGATTCTGGAAACAGGAAAAAAAAAAAAACAGTGGCCAACAAAACATCGAACCAATCATAACCAAAGAGGCACCTGTCTATATATGTATATAAATATATTTATTTTTATACAGGACAGAGATGAATGCCTGGAAATCCCAACCGTGTGTGGAGAGAGAGTGAAATGCCTCAATACACCAGGTACATAAATCCAGAACGGAGCATGATGTTTCGAATCTCACCACTAAAATGCTAATGAATGCAAATTACTTGATGAGCTCGTGACCTCATCTAAATTGCACTAATTATGATCTCTGTTGCATTATGCTACATGTCCACTTGCAAATAATGGTTCTGACTTAAATTTCAAATGTATGCAAATGAGCACAGTTGCTATATTCAGGTAAGGGCACAATGCTGTGTAAAATGACTGCCAACAAAACTGAGCAGGAAGACATTTAAATTTAAATTGCTTCCCTAATACAGCTATTGGTTTTAGATGTATTATTTTCTATACTACCTAAACATAACAATTCAATTCATTTCAGTTAAATTGTATTTGTATATCTGAAATCTGAGTTGAGATGCAAAGACTGAATGTGTAAACCAGAGATGACTGTGACAAGAAAAAGGGAGAAAAAAATCCTGAGAATGCATAAAGAGGAAACCTGCAGAGAAACCAAACTCAAAAAGGGAAGGCGTCTCTTCCTCCTAAACGCTTTATTCTGGTCAGGGTTGTGGTGGATCCAGAGCCTCACCCAGGAACACTGGGGGCGTGACGAGGGAATACTCCCTGGATGTTATGCAAGTCAGTCACAGGCACACAGTCCTTTACAAACTCATTCACACATGGGGGCAATCCACCTACTGGCATGTTCTTGGGAGGTGGGAGGAAACCAGAGAACCTGGAGAATGTGAGAAATTCCACTTCAGCGACCCTGAAGCTGTGAGATGTCTTACCACCCTAGCACTTGTAACACCATGACATTACCATATTTAAATGATATGGCGCTAGTTAGATTATTTAGAAATGCTGGATTAGTAGCTTGGGAGTGTGATTGAGCAAGCTGGCCAGCCGAGTGTATAGCTTATTCACATTATTATGTAAAAACCAAATGACCATAAGCAAACATATGGAAATGTCATAGAAATGGCTTCAGGCAATTACAGGCCTGCCAACGTTCAAGCATTTTGAATAGGAGCTCCACATTTTAACATCAGCGTACAGTGCTATGAGTTATCACTCAAAATAGCCTCCTTCCCTTTCCCCCCAATAAAAACAGCAAATGAGCTAATTAACATATAAATCTGGAATGACTGACAGTTGGAGATACTCTCCAATATTACGTGATACACCCTAAAAGCACCGCCCCCTTCTAACCATCTCATGTTAGTACTCTTGGACTCTCAACATCTCGACTCCATTCCCACTTGAATGATGCACTGACGTGGCCTCCTCACTTTCAAGGTAAACCAGTAATGTTTTGAGTCCATTAATGTGAAATTAACTCTATCAGTGTGCAGTATGTTTGACTTAACCTAACATTAGACAAGAACATAGTTAACATCAGTAAACTTTATTTCTTAGGGAAGCACCGAAATTTTGGCTACCGAAAATTTGCGATGGAATATGGTCCAAAAGGTCATGTTTGGTTTTCGGAGAAAAAAGTCTGAAAAGTTTGATTGACAAAAGAACAAAAACAACAGTGAATACATTGGCCCTGTGGAACTTTCATGACCCCTCCCCCTTTTCGTGCTACTGTGCATTATTCGTCTTTAGAGTTGGCAGGTCTGCAATTAGAGAGCTCCAGTGTGTCAGGATGCGCCAAAATTTGCAAGTGGGCACTTAAGATATGCCTGAAATAACCACTGCTAACCATAGATTGCTATTAGCCAAATTATTATCATTTGGGGTAAACCATTCCTTTTACATATACCCTGTACTTGTGTGGACAGGTGGCTTTCGGTGCTTGGGAGTGTCTGAAAGAGAGATCTCTTCAGGCCTGTGTGGTCACGAGTACTTCTACAATCAGGAGCTACAGGAGTGCCAAGCGTGTTCAGACTGCGATGGGGAGCCCATAGCTGTTCCGTGTAGCACCGTGAGCGACGCCGTGTGTGGAGTGATCTCAGAAAACACATTCTCTCAGTCCTGGTCCGCCTCGGTAACGTTACCCCCGGCTCGAACAAAAAGCAGCGCCGTGTTCCCAGGTCTGCAGCTAAGTGTAATGGGAAAGGACGGAAGCGACCTTCTGGTCAGCCATGACGGTTCCATCAGCCTCCATCAGCATGGTCTGCTCTGGCTGGATCACAACTTTGCCTTGAAGCACAGCTGCCGCAACTTCCTGCAGGTTGGGGTGAGGCTTAGTGGTGGCAGCGAGGAGGAAGGTCGTGACCTCAGTGGTGTACGGGTGGAGCAGCCAGAAAGGAAGCACTTCCAGGGTGTGAGTGTGAGTGCAGCAGCTGAGGTGGAGCCCAACCAGACTCTGTGGCTGCTGCTCAAGAGCCCAAACCAGCACTGTAATCAGAGCAAAGAGATGCAGCTTTATGAACTCGGATCTTCCGCGTTCAGCCTACTGTGGTTGTCGCATGACACCGGAGCTGTCGCAATGACTGCTCAGACATCCACGGCACCTCACTACCACGGTAACTATCGACCGTCCTTCCGTGTTGCTACCGTCTCTGACCCCTATGTAGTGGCATTGACTCATGACAACCGTGGAATTCGCTTCACCGAGCGAGGCGTTGTCAAGTTCGTCCTGCAGCAGGCACTCTATGCCATGGGCCACACGTGTGTCCGTGAAGGCTTCGCACTAGTTGCCTACATTAATGCAAACGGGACAAACCAGGAAGTAATGCGCTCATTTAAATCTGGTGTCAACTATCGGGACACCTCTATCACCTTGTCTGCTACTGCCATTGTGGACTCGGGTGACTGGCTAAACTTTGAGATCCTCACTCCATCACAGTGCAATGTCCGATACTTTGGAGACAGCTCTGGAATTAGCATGCTAAGTCTACTCTGGATTCCAGCGGCCATTTCCTCATCTCTAATGGCGACCATATCCAAGACTGGCCTTCCATCTGGAGCTGTGAGGAACAAACCTTTGTTGTTTCAGCAGGTTGGTCCGGATGCCGAACACATCCGGCTTGCTGGCGCAGGACACCAACACCCACAGAGGAATTTTGTTTTCCAAGAAGCCGGCACAGCCAACGTGGCACTCACTGTGAAGCTCATCCACTCGTGCAATGTGGTGAAGCTGGTGCTACACCAGCAGGGCCAGGACAAGAAGAATTCAGCTCCTCTGGCGCAGCAGGTCGGGGGTCAGATGCCCGAAGGTAGCGAGTGGACTAGTGTTGGTGTCAGAGCATCTTTCGAGGTCCAGAACGGCACAGCCATTCACATCACGCTGGACTGCGTACGTGGACGCATCAATCAAATCACACATGACGAAGGTGCCAACATTTCCATCCTCTGGGTGGCTGCGTGACATTTCACTGCTTCTCATTCCTGCTCTTTTCAGGGACAGGTGCTTTCAGAAAATCATGGCCTTTGTTGGCATATGCACAGAAAAACGAGGTACACTTTAAAATGAATTCCTTATCTGTGGTCGCAAGTTCGAACCATTTTTAATGAAAAGAAATATAAATAAATAAATAATTAATGAAAATAAATAAATAAATAAATAAATAAAAAGAAAAAAGAAAAAAAAGTAAGAAAATGGTGCTTTAAGTAATGTGGTCTGGCCAATACTAAGCAAATTGTTGGCAGGGCTAATATTCAGTAATTTTGAAATATAATATCTATAATGCGAAGGTGCTATTTAAATCAAGTTATATCCTCTGTTCATTTGTTGTTTTATGTTTATTGCAATGTTGTTTGTTTATCGAGTTTATAGTGTCTGTGTTTATTTTGCTTAAGTTGCTAATTCTAATCAATTTCTGAATAACAAGTACTGATTGTTTTCCAAGTACTTCGGCTGGTTGAGCAGTGACCAATCTGTATTGAGGGAGTGAACCTTTTGATTCTGCTTAATGTTGAGATGACTGTGTGTGTGTGTGTGTGTGTGTGTGTGTGTGTGTGTGTGTGTGGTAGGGTATGATGTTGGCATGCATATATAAAATGCTAATCCACACTCCAATACCTTAAACATTGTACAGTCATGGGAGAATTGTTAAAATGCATTGATATTCAAAGGATATGTCTATTTTAAAATCTTTTTATCTTAATTATGCACATATATCTTACATTTTCACTTTAAGACAAAGTTTTGTAAAGTATATACACAAATGTTTATATAATCAAATACAAAGACTATATTTATATAGGATATGATGCATACATAACTCTTTGTTGTATCTTCCTAAAGTAATTTATATGGAAATAGCATAAAGGAGAAAAAAAGCAGTACATACAGTCGAGTGCAAAAGTTTGCACCCCCCAACCCCCAAGGTTTCTGAGTGGAAAAACAATGAAGATATTGTTTATCTTGATCTTGAATGACCATAGCGATGTCAGAGAAACGGCCACTGGCAATTAGCAGAGAAAGCCAGTGTGTCAAGCTGCAATGGCAAAACAAACAAACAAATTTCCATGAAGTACATGAAAATTATATACACCTCCTGTGGTTTCTGAATGAAGTAAATGAAAACATATCTGTGTTTTTCACAGTGAATCAGTGAATCAATGAATCAATCAGTCAATCAAATAAATACTGTAAATCATTCCATGAGGTTAAATATATGTGGGTCTATTCTTCAGCAAAACAATAAATTAAAGCAAAAGGCAGAATTAACAGAATAACAGAAAAAAGAAATAAGTGAAAATGTTCATATAATAGGGAAGATCCAAACATTGCTGAGTAGAATCAAAAGAAGAAGAAGAAGAGGCAGCTGTAGAGGAAAAGCGAGGGTTTACAAGTCATAAGAGTGTACTGCGAATTGACCAGTTTTAAACTGATGTCATTTTTCTATTCATTATTAATATCTATTAACATACACTATTTAACCTTCGTTTGTTACTTGTAACATTGAAGATCTGTAAAACAGAACACACTAAATGTATATAAATTGCATTGATTAGGATGACTGCGTTTGTCCTAAGGGTGTACAAACTTTTGCAACTGGTCTCTGGTTAGTTCACTTTAAATCATGGCTCTTTAGTGTGTTAAACGCACACTGCAGTTTATTTTGTGTGTGTGTTCTCTTATAGTAATTACAGATAACATTAAGTTTGAATATTATGGTAGTTTCCTGCCGTTTTATCACGGTTGATATCACGAGGATAATGGTATTATCACAACAGTGTTTTAGATTCTTACATGTTTATATGTAGTAATTGTAGCTGGAGTGAAATGTCTGTCCATCATGTTTTTTCAAACTCATCCGGTGAAAAGAATCGATGGGATTGCCTTCTCCGAGGACACACACAAGATGCGACGAAATAAAGAACATTAAAAGACTTTACACTGCCATCGTTAACAGAACAAACCCAGAAATGCTGCCTCCTTTCCACTGAGACACAGGAGGTGTGAGAGTATTTTTAAGCGTCTATGATAACAATATTGTGCATGTTGAATATCTCATACTATCGTGTAACCAATTTTCAGCCCATGCTTAAAAAAAACTGCAATCATTCAGATGCTCGTGCTTGGAACTGTGCAGTGACTGCTAATTTATTTATTCTGCATTAAAAAAAAAGGAGAAAAAAAAATCTGTGGAATGAAATGTGATATTTTGTCAAGTCTGAATAAAATTTGTATCTATTTTGACAGAACTTTTAAACTGTTTTATCACAAAGGTTGTCAGATTTTTTATTTTTTTTTCCCAACTGTGATCCCGTGTCCTGTAATAACAATGAGAGATGTTCAGGGTGATTTGATTTATATTAGATTTAAATTGCACATGATATGCACCATCTCACCCTCTAATGGTTTACAATTTCAGCCGCATTCTTGACCTGTTGCTCGGAAAGCGACTGACATTGGATTTTCTTTGCACAGAGTCCAATAAAAGCACTTGATAGAGTCATGTCTTGGTTAATGATCAGCAGCTGGTCCCTGAACACACTTATTGAAGTTTGAATGTGGAAGGTGAGTACACACTTCACCTTCCATTAACTTTTAGTTATTATTTAAACACCACAGACTGAAGCAGGGTTATACCTTTACTCAGTCATCAAACCCCCAGAATAAAACACCACACCACAGGAAGCTGAGTTGTTAATATGGAACATATTGAATATTTATGATGGAAACACTTCCTTTAAAATCCTGTATTCATTCCATACATAATACACCACACATCAGCCCTTATAATCCTCTAAGCTTACAGGATTGCAATACCTATCCACAGACCTATACTTCATATTAGTATCTACAGTATATGCATAACATTTTCGAAGTTCTATACTAATGCTGGATTCTGATTGGTCAGAAGGTGTTGATTAATTTTCTATAACGGCAGCTCTTACAGGTTTATATTAACGCGCTCGTCCTAATACATTATCGTTCCTATAGTAACGGTACATTCACAGCGACGTCACATGACTCTCCACCTAATCGAACTCAAATAAAAATGCGTTTTTAACTCGTTTATTATTAAACAAAGAAAAACTTGTAATTTTTGAGATGGTGAAGTTTTCTGTGAGGAGGCATTTATTTGACATATATGGAAGGAGTCTCCGATATCAACGGTCTAAGTTTTCTAACATGGGAAGGTCTTTAGGATGGACGGATTCGCATTTTGTGGATTGTATATAACAAGAGAAGTTTGTGTTTGTTGTCGACTGTTTATAGATGCTATAACGTAAGTGAATACAGGAACTAACTTGTGTGGCAGATGTATACAAATAGACTAACAAAGTGAGTGTACTTGGCCAACTTCTGTCTAGCACTGGATTTTTTTTCTCTGTCTGGAAATGTGGCCTTTTGTGTTGTTGCCAGGATTTAGTGGAAAAAAAAAAGAAAAATATAAAACACTCAGGAATCATTAAACCTCTGGCAGATTAAATGAAACAGTTTCCTCAGTTTTTAAAGTGACATTAGAAAGACCATACTCAATATCTCGATTTGTTTATATTGTTTAAACGTGATTACTCCCGAGCGAGGCAGCAGTCTGGATTCGGGCAGAACGTGACGAACAGCCCTGATCATGAAGACCTAATACACCGTTTTCTGTCTGTGCTGTGAATTAAAAGCAGGTGTGAACTGCGCTCAGCTCCAGATGTTTTATATTGAAGATCAAATGAGATCAGAAAAGTAACCAGACCCAAAAAAATCCACCACAGCCAGAAAGGATAGAGAAGAAAAATACACACTGTCACGGACATTCAACAGGTCTGTAGATCACACCCTGCTCTCATGATGAGTGCTAATTACATCATCGCGCTTTTGAAAATTCTCAATTCTGATTGGTCAGAAGGTTGATTCATTTTCTGACAGTAGTGCAGCTGCAAATCACAGGTTTATATTAATGCGCTCTAATGCGCTTCTAATACATTGTTGTTTTTATAGTAACAATGTACATAGGAACTAGAGAACGATCCACTTAACCATTTTTAAAAAAAAAAAAAAACATGCAATAGTTGATATGCTGAAGTTTTCTGTAAGGAGGCATTCATTTAAGATTTATGGAAGGAGTCTCCAGTTTCTGACGTCACAAAGCAGCATGTGCAGAATGACTGGTCAAACACAATCGCAAAAGTGTTATCTGATTCGAAACGACACACATATGCGGTTTGAGTGCAATTGGAAAAAGTCGTTAGATTTCCAATTTATGTTGAAACATAAATTTCTTTAAAAGCTCTGTGCTGGGAGTGAATTCTGTCTCACTTGTACATTATTTTGGATCTGATGAATAAATGTTAAACACAAACATGAAAAAGCTGCAGTTTCTGTCCGAAGCTCTGACTCTGACTCTGAATGCCGACAAAGAGGCAAAAAAACTGTTTTTTTTTCAATTAATCTTGAATTTACTTCATTAGTCGTAGATGTTATTGATTAGATGTCGGCCTCCATAATCATTTCCATCTCAACATCTTACAGATGTGTCTTCGTCGTGGCTTAATTTTCATGTTTAGCTTTGACAGGCTGTCGGATTCTTATGTGGAAATGGTTATAAAGGCAGACATTTTTCATAAATGGTTGCTCCAAATATTTACATGCATTCATTTGGCAGATGTTTATTAAATAAAATTCAATCCAGGCAGTCAATAGTACAGAACATTTAAGGAATACTCCAGGGGATTTCAACCTAATTTCTATCCACTGTATCTGCATTACATTGCACGTGTGAGTACCACAGAAGAAGAAACTCATGGTTCCCTGTACCGAGAACAGAAAACCTGGAAGTCTAGGGGCAGTTATTAGAACAATTGGGTTAAAAACATTTCACTGGAATGCTTTCATCAATTCCTCTGTCAGAATAATGTACTTGTAAATGAAGCTGTATAACTCATCCTTGCAAACATGGGGCTACTTTTACTTAGGGAAGAATGGGTGTGGCTCTGATGGTGCATGGACACCATGCAAACGCTTTGGGAAAATATAAAGTAACTGGAATTATGTTTAAAAAAAAACGACTTCTTCAGCTGTCCAGTTTTAGTGATTTCTGTGCCCAGTGTAGCTTCAGATTCCTGTTCTTGGCTCACAGGAGTGGAACCCAGCATGGTCTCCTGCTGTTGTAGCTCATACACCACAAGATTCAACATAATGTGCATTATGAGATGCTTTTCTGCTCACCACGGTTGTAAAGAGTGGTTGTTAGAATTACTGTAGCCTTCCTATCAGCTTGAAACAGTCTGGACATTTTCCTCTGTCCTCTCTCATCAACAAAGCGCTTCCAGCTGCAGAACAGCTGCTCATTGGATGTTTTTTGTTTTTCGCACCATTCTGTATAAACCCTAGAGACTGCTGTGTGTGAAAATCCCACAAGATCAACAGTTTCTGACATACTCAAACTGGCGCCAATAACCATGCAGTAGTCAAAGACGCTGAGTCCCCATTCTTATATTTGATGTGAACATTAACTGAAGCTCTTTACATGTATCTGCATCATTTCATGCATTCTGTGCCGACACATGACTGGTTGATTAGATAACTGCACGAATAGAGAAACTCAGAGGTCAACCTTTGGTTACTGATTTATAGACAACGCTCACTTGACACCATGCTCACTCATTAGGACAGATAAGTTCTTGGCTTTTTATTGAAACCAGGCAATTAAATTGATGCATGTGTGCAGTGACAGGAACACCAGCTCAGTCATATGTAACACTGAAGTCTAATGAAGACTGTGGGAAACATGAGGAGGTCTTTTATCTAAACCATTTCATGATGTGAGTCTCGGTTCTTTTATACTTCACTTTAGGAATTACTTTTCATTAAAAGGTCGTCATTCATGCAGGTTTATTCATGCACGCTGGAGAGAACCATAAAGACAACATGGACAAACACAGAGAAATCAGCAGTGTTCATT
>CM074916.1:28491747-28505050 GCA_037576815.1 Pangasius larnaudii
GATTTCTAGTCATGTGATGTTTCGAGGTTTTTGGAGGCTTTTGTGACGTGATAATGTTAGAATTTTATTTTGTTTGGTTCTTGGCCAGTTCTTGAACGTGCAGTGAAAAACACTGTATTTATACACTGAGCTAGAGAGAGAGAGAGAGAGAGAGAGAGAGACAGACAGACAGCAAAAAAAAAGACACATTTTTATTATGCTCTCTTTTGACTTTATGTGATTATGCTGTATGGATTTATTGTGTTGTCCTATGACTATTTTTTTTAGTTTATGTAAAGCATCTTCGAGTATCTTGAAAAATGCTCTATTATTATTATTATTATTATTATTATTATTATGACATGGAGCAGCAGAATATCATTATTATATTTGGACTTTTGTATGTTAAATCAGGTGTTGAAGCAGAGCAAGCAGCCGACTCCACAGTAAAAATGAAAAAAATGCATTATTTCACTCAACATTTTCCATGGCAGAAGTGTACATAAGTTCAAACAGGGACCTTAAATGTCTCTGAATGTTCTGAATATATTTAGGATCCTGAGATTTAAGGCCATTCTGTAAGACAAACTGGCAAGCAAGCTATGGCACGGTCATGGCCATAATCACCAAAGTAATGCAGTGCATAAATACTTGCACAGGTTTATTCACCAGGAAATAAAGTTGTCAAACTGCAGTGTTCAACTCATTAATATATACGACTCTGTGAACTGTTTGAGTGCTGGAGCACGGCAATCAGCAAGCTATACAGTACAAATCATGAATTCATAAATTTCCTTAATCTCATGGTGTCTATAAGATCACAGACAGAACCCCGTCCCCAGAATATTTACGATCCTGAGCTCCAAAGGTCATATTGGAACAAGAACTTCAGAGAAGATCATGGAGCGGTCACAATGACCAAACACAAAACTAGCTTACTGCATGACTAAAGGTCAGTTCACACCGGATCTGATTTTTCTTCACCCTGTGCTTCACTCTGCAGATTTATAGAACAGTGTTTTTATGGTAGCGATACTCAGCATACCCAGAAGAAATGCTGCATAGACTGTTTATTGACTAGCCGATTGACTGTATCATGGCTTTTTATTCAGCTGTTGTGATTTCAGCTGGAGAACTATGTGGCAGGCTGTCTATGTCTCCTGTGCTTCATTTACATGGCTGTACATTCGAGTGTTAGGTTTCTTAATAAAATGAAGTGTGCTGTAGTGCCAGTAGCACATGTGGAAAATATAGTTTTCTTTTTTTCCTGATCATGCATGAGCATCACTACTAAAGACTTTCAATAAATCTACAGGTTCCACAAGCATGACATCTTGTAGTTTGATTCGATTTGCAACAGATTAGTGATTTTAAACAAAGTTAACATTGTATAAAGTGTGGCAGTCGGATCAAAAAAAAGAGAAAAAGTGTAAAACAAGAGCAGTGCGATGCTCAAGCTCAAGGTTTACCCTGTGTTCACACTAGCAAGTGACAAAGCAACAGCCAATCATTCATTTTTTGTGCAATTTTTGAGCCGTGATTTCAGTGTCAATAGTAAAAGACAGCTTGACAAAACTGAATTCTGAATTCAGTTGAAACAACTGGCTTGAATGATTCCTCGGACCAGTTCTATGGCGTGTGTGGTCCACGGTTTCTTCAGTTCACTGCTTACAACTTTAATTCCTACCTGTGATCAGTTCCCACTTGACATGCAGGAAAGGGAGAAATTCTTGAAAACTATGGTGAAGTGAAGTGTAGCCAAGTGTGGTAACCCAGACTCGGAATTTGTGCTCTGCATTTAACCCATCCAAGTGCACACACACAGTAGTGAACACACACACATACACACACACACACACACACACAGTAGTGAACACACACCCGGAGCAGCGAGCAGCCTTTTTTTCCTGCGGCGCCTGGGGAGCAGTTGGGGGTTTGATGCCTTGCTCAAGGGCCTCACCTCAGTCGTGGTATTGAGGGTGGAGGAGAGCGCTGGTCATTCACTCCCCCCACCTACAATCCCTGCCGGACCTGAGACTCGAACCCACGACCTTCAGGTTCACCTTCTGGTTAGGCCACAACTGCCCATATACGACCTCTCATTAAATGCGTACAGAGGCATTACAAAGAAAAAATGAAGCTTGGAAGAAAGTAGCAGTAGTGCCTCTGGGGAGTGTATGTACACAATACAGTCTAATACAGTTAGCTTGCTTTGCTATTCTGTCAACAAGGCTAGTACGAAGCTGCTGGACAGGCCACGCCCACAAGCGACAAACAACAAGCGACATGAGTGACTTGTCTGCTAGTGTGAATGTAGGGTTAGGCAGAGTGGATTTTCCTTAACACTCATACAGCTTCATTTGCAATCAATAAATAAAGTGTTGAACTCATTCGTACACACACACACACACACACACACTACAGCACTCAATCCATTACACTGCACTCGACTTTCATACACGAGGGTTCAGTCAGCAGCTGTGGTGCTTTGAAGGATCTTGAAAGGATTAAAACAATCAGAAGGGAAAAGATGTGACACCATCTGGAAGTGTTTTGGGTTTTTTCAGGAAGAAGCTCAGGGAAGCGGATGAAAAACAAACACACGTTAAAAAACATTACTAGTACAAAGAGAACAAATCTGTAAACACTCAAAACATAAAATATAAAACGTAATGCCGAGATACTGAACTACTTCTGTACAAGGACGCTGATCTTTACAGCTGATCTGTGGTGGGGGGGGATGGAAAAAAAAACCCTTCATGGTGGTGTCACAGACTCCTGGGAAGAGAGCGCCTCCTGGAGGCAGAGGCATGATCGCTTCAGAGCTGAGAGGAGCTTATTTCCATGCCTCAGTCCATCCACATTTCACACACCAGTGAGTAATTGGTGATGATGCCAATTTTGATGATTGCACCTGGATTACAAAAAGCCCTGAACATCACACACTGTCATTCGTCTCAACAAAACAGAAAAATTATTACAAAAAAAAAAAAAGTCAATCCCAAACCAGTTTTAAAAAAGGACATCCGTAATAAAAACAAAAGAAATACCATTGATCCAAGCCACAAGGTTTTGTTTCATATGAACTGTGTGCGCAAATGCACTAGGTCTGAAATCAGTAGCGTTACCTTCATGGTTTACACAAAAGACGATCCCTTTCCGAAAGAATTCACATAATTTTCCTCACAGGTTTTTCAGTTCTCACTGTGTGAGTAATAGGAGTAAAGTGTGAAGGTGCATTTCATCATATTATGCCCTTAAGTTGCACAACAAAACATGACTATGATCACATGTGAAAAAGAATTTTCTGTGTAAGCACATATAAGAAAACTGAAAAAGTAACACGTGAATATAAATCATGTAAAAATCATATGAAAAAAACTTAGTCATGGGTAAAAAATCACCAGAAAATAAAAAGATCATGTGTAAAATCACATGCGAAAAGTGTAAACAATCACAGGCGAAAATTTAATCGTGTAAAAATTTCATTTAAAAAAAAAAAATCTCTAAAAAGTGAAAGTTAATGGATCATGCAACAAAAAAAAAAAAAAAAAAAAGGAACTGTGAGTAAAAAATAAAATGTGTGTCAGAGTCAGGTAGGTAGATACAACTGCAGGTTTTTATTAAAGAAAACAAAACACAAACAAAATGATACAAAACAAGTATCATCAGTGGAACAAACAAAAATGAGAACAGAAGTAACGTGATACTAACACAAAGAAGACGAAACACAACAAAGGTGATACATGACAAAAGCCTGAAAATGAAAAGCACAGAAACCAGAACTTAAGTAGTGATAATAATTAAAGAGACTCAAAACAGGTGTGAGGGATCAGTAAGGCATGTGACCAGGTCATGTGACTTGCAGGGCTGCTGGGATATGGAGTCTTCGTCAGCCATTTTGTGGCTGAAACCAGCACTGATGTGACAGTGTGTAAGGCGACGAATTGCATAAAAATCACATTTGAAAAATGAAGGAATTGAGTGTTTAAAAAAAATTATAATAATGTAAAAGAAAATTACATGTGAAAAATAAATCATGTGTAAAAATCACATTTAAAAATAAATAATGTGTAAAAAAATCAGATTTAAAAAAACTGAATAAATCATGGAGAAATCATGCAAGAAAATTACAACTGAAAAACAAACGTGTAAAATTCACGTGAAAATTCACAAACCATGTAAAAAAATCATGAATGTGAATAGAAATAAAAAAAGACTCATAAATGTGAATAGGAATAAAAAAAGACTCATAAATGTGAATAGGAATAAAAAACGACTCATGAATGTGAAAAGGAAATAAAATCATGAATAGAAATAATTTGTGCAAAAATCACGCGTGAAAAATAAATCCTATGTAAATAAAATTATAAAAAGGACATAACATTGTTGTGTGATTAGTCATGTGACTTCTCTGTAAAGGTTAAACCAGACTGAAAAAAATTTGATCCAAAATCTCAACTCGGAAACATCCAGCCTGCTTCATAGACGTGACTCAGCTCTGTATTGCTCCTATTCATGACGAACAGACTGAAGTTGCGGATAAAAGCATCATGTGAGCACAGCAGAGCATTTGACTTTCAGAGGACACACTGAAATTTCACTGTAATGCTACAGAAGTGCTGAGTTACGTTTCTATGAGTGGCTATGAAGTGCTTTTATCTTTCTGTTGAAATGACTGAAATAAAAGCTCAGAGTGCTGCTTATCCTGCGTCAAGTGTCTTATTTCCAAATGGGGCAGATACAGAATATACACTCAGTACATACACTCTGTGTATTACTGAGTGGAAATAATAAAGAAAAGGAAAGAAAAGAATAGAAGAAGATAATTTTCATATTTTTTTTTTATTTCCTACCTATATACAAGTAAATTGTGGTTTATATAAATTCTGTTTTATGTCCCGGACAGTCGAAAAAAGCATTTCACTGCACGTCGTCATGTGTGTGGTTGTGTGTGTGTGAGACCAATAAAATTTGAATTGGAGACAAAGTTTGACCAGAGACAGCGACACACTGGTTATCGGAAACCTCGCGTTGGCCTTCGAGCTGTGTGAATGTTCTCAGCAAACCAAGCTATACATTTAAATCGTGTGTAATCATTGATACGGTGACGTTTTCTATAAGGACAAGTTATTTCACTTTTATGGAAGGAGTCTCCAGTGTCAGCGCTCTGTAACAGTCAGAGGTATAGCTGTAACTTCTAACATCCTCAGGACAGAGGCGTGTACAGTTTGCGGTTTCTGACTAGCATGACAAGCTGTGTTTTTTATTTTTTTTGTCCTATTAACACTATTGTTAATAAGTTTGTTGAATTGTTTTTAGGAAATCCTGGTCCACATTTCAGAACAGTAGGTGGCATTAAACCAACAATTTGTTGTTTGCTAACTGACATAAATCGAAGAAGAAGAAAAAAAAAAAGAGAGGCTGGTGAAGGAACGAGTGTTTATAGCTGCTATAACATAAGCGACAAAGAGAACTAACTTATTTCATGGACCTTCTACAACCTTCTATAACTTTAAATGGATAAAGTTTTCCCCAACTAACCGGATTTTCATGAACACCACATTTCTCGTGTAAATCCTCCTGGAAATGGTTTACAGATAAATATATTCTTATGCGTCTTGATAAAGAGGTCTTTAGTTTGGATTTTTTTTCTTTTTTTTTTTTTTCCATTTCAGATTTTAGGAATCCAAAGAACATTTTGTGGCATTTGTATCTGGCTGGAAAGAACAATGGCATGAAAATGCACTGAAAACAATGCAATAAACTTATTACACTGGGTTCAGCTTCAGACTTCATTTAAACAAACAGAGAAATATACATTTAACTTACTGTCTATAATTCTTACAAAACTTTTGCCTGTGTTTTTATTTTACTGGATTATTTGTCCCATGTGTAAAGCTGTTTTATGACCAGAAGACCTTCCCCTTGGACAGAGTGAGGAAACTGAAGACATACTGAAATGTATACAATTTTCTACTTACCTCAAATGTTAGACATTTCGGGCATCTGATGTCTGCGTCATTAGTTTTGCACTGGAGCTACGATGCTGATATAATTACCTAGAAATACACATCAAATACAAATCTCTTCCTCAAACCACATTCAGTTCTTCAGATTGCTGATGTGATTTAGGACTTCCTGTAATCTATAAACACACACACACACACACAAAAAAACTTCACATGTAGCTGAAAACTGGAAGGCTATGATGGCAGCCATTTTAGAAAACTAGACCACGCCCCCTTTTAGGCCCTGCCTCCAGGATTTTTAAGGCAAAATGATGGTCATAAAATCTTACTGTGAACTTAACTGTGTAAATACGGACTATCCGTGCTATTATACACAATCATTTGTTTTAGAATGTGCTCTTTTTATTGTTCCTATCGTTATAATAAGCGCATTAATATCTGGTGAGCACAATGAATAATTGTTTTAAACAATGTGATCAAACCAAGTGAGATTTTTTGTCTGTTATGAATGTTTTTACTTCGTACTCTGTAAATTTTTTTTTTTTTTTTTTTTTGCTAATATGTAGACATTTTATTTATTAAACCTTGTGCTTAGATGCCAGATTATGATTCGTAATGTTCTGAATCCACTGCTCCAGGCAAACACTTTGTATTAAAGTGTAACTTTAAGCAGTAGTTCCACCTTAGTGTCTGGTTTATTTTTATTCGTTTTAGAACTTTTGATCATGTTGGCGTATTTTTTAACCAAAATTTGCTCTTAATGTTGGCATTTGACATAACAGTTTATGAAATACTGTCAACACCTGTGTGGTGGAGATATTGTTTTATATTTTTGAAGATGCAGTTTTTTTTTTTTTTTTGCAAACAGAGTAAAAAAAAAATGCATTCTCCAAAATATCCGTATACGTCTAGACAGAGCCTGAGTGAACCAGACTTATTAGTTCCATTTCTTATTAGCTACATTAACCTTGTAGATTCGAGTTCAAAATCAAAAATGCCATGAAAGAGGTAAAATGTGTAAATGAGATTTTTCGGCAAACCATTCCTCCTAGATGTGTGTAAAATGACTTTAAACACACTCAGGTTCAGACCAATGTTTTCACAAGAATATTTATTTGTGATTTCCCAGTCACATACAGTAAATTTTCAAGAGAACAGGAGGCTGAATTATAATCTGTTTTGACACACTGGCTTACAAAGGTCCTCTAAATTCAAATCACAGACACTCACATTAGCTTTAACCAATATAGCGATGCTGACCCTGTCTGGTCGGATGAAGATAAAGCTCATGTAAGGTCTAGCTGTTGTTCCTCGGGCACCAAGCTGCTAAAGAGCGAGCGTGCACTGCCCTTAAAGGTCTGAATGCTGCTTGCAGGGGCAAAGCTTTAGCGAGAAAGAGAAAGAGAAAGAGGAAGACAGTGCAGTAGAAGGAAGGATTAAGACTACATATATATATATATATATATATATATATATATATATATATATATATATATATATATATAGGCATGCTGGAGAGCTACACACACTAATATTAGAGACGACGATAGAGCGATAGACAGAGAGATAGAGATAAGATCGCAGAAGCAGACGATTTCTAGCCACACAGAGCATGCTAGCTTAGCGGATAAATATGTTTGAAGCGACACTACTACACTGAGCCATCAAGCTAGCGACGAAGCACTACATTTAAAGCGAAGCTATACATTCAGCACTAAGACTATCACACAGTAGATATTTGGGTAAATATTGTACATCACAGGCTTGGAAAAGCGAGGCGTTCATGCACATGCAAAGACTTGCAGGCCCGATAGCAGCAGCAGCAGCAGCAGGAGAAAAAAGAGACAACATAAAGAACGTGCCCAGGACACTACAGCTTTTTTACAACTTATTTTGTGTCCACTTGCTAATTTGGAACGAGGACAGACCTTACATACACCTCCATGAAAATAAACTGAGGAAAATCATTCGTTGTACGTGTTAAGGATACAGATAAGTAGCGGCAATGTATTTAGCGAACTACAAACGCAAACTGAAGCAAATTTAAACATCACACGTGACTTTTCATCCAAATCCAAAAACAGGGACACATTCAGACGAATCACAGTTTCATCAAAACAGTTAAAACTATGAACATCCACTGGACTTACAGGAAATCTAAAGTGCACAAAGTTCCCCACGTGGAGAACGAGACAATACCAGCAATAAATACTAAGGCAATACAGTTACAAACGCACAAAAAATACATATTGGCACATAATGTCAAGTAGATCACTTGGGCACAAAGATAACCGACTTCGGTTCAGAAATGGCTTTCCATAATCGCTGGAATTTCATATCATTGGAGTCTAAAACATTTTTTTCTTAGATTAATGTTTGTAGCACAAAAAAAAGCATGTTCCTTCACAGATAAATATACACATAAATCATGTATACACAAGCAGAATGAGTATATATATATAGTATGTATATTATATATAGTATTACAATTACATGTTATTATTTGAATAGAGAAAATAATATTTTACCTCACAAATAGACTCTTTTATATACAGTACATGGATGTATTCACATAGATATGTGCTTAGTCAAGAAGTCCATTTACAGATCATGACGAACAATAGCTTTATTAAATTGTTTTTTATTTTTTTTTTATGATTGATTGAATTTCTAACACTGGAGTGGACTGTTAATGGAAAACTCACAGATGTTAAACTAAGTGCTACAGAGATTAATGGTTGTGTAATGAGGACACTGGATACTCCTCCCTGCCACCAGAGGTCACTCTCACCAGAGACATCCACTTGCTGGTTACTTCCTGGTTTTATAGTAATTAAGCAGTTTGTAGACCTTCATTCATTGCGAAGTCTTGCCAATCCCCAAGCTCCGATCCTTGTTATTGCTGCTTACCTTTGTGTGCCTTGAATCATTGCTTTTTTGGATTATCTTTTGGCCTTGATGAACTTTGTGTATGGTAAATGGTGGTAGCCAAGTCTAGTCTTCTGTATTTCATATTTATCAAGTGCCAAGCGAGGTATGTGCGAGTTGACTTCCGGGGTAGCAGTACACGGATCTGTCTTATGATGCCCCTGTAAACTCTGATTAATTTCTCTATAGTCGTAGCAATCTGGTGAACCTGTTGAGCGTGAGCTCCCAATAAATGGCCTTGGGAGGCTACCACTGAGCGCAGCTAATCTCATACCTCCGCTGATCCACAAAATCTTCTGTAACAGTGGAGATTCAGACGCAGAGTGAGGATCCATTTGCAAGAGGCTTAATAAAGTTCACAGCAAACAAAGTGAAAACGCAATCTGTATATCCAAAAGGCAGGTAGAGGTTAAAAAAAAAAAAATCCCAGACTATCAGGTTCCACAAGGCCAAATGGCTAAGTCTGATAAACAAAACGGTTCAAGACACAGAAAGCATAAAGGTAATCAGCAATAACACAGCTTGGAACTTAAGCAAACACTGAGATCGGCAAGACTTCGTAATGAATGAATGCTTAATTACTCTAAAACCAGGAAGTAAACAGGAAGTACTCTGGTGAGAGTTGGTGTAGCAGTGAAATGTCCAGTCTTCATTACATCTTGAATCTTATTTAGCTTATCGGATTCAATTTTAGCAATATCACTAAATGATGACAAATTTCAGCTTAAACTATGAAACAGTTTTAATTTTTTTTTTTGGTCTAAGTGCATGTACTTAGCAATATTGCTAATATTTTGCTTCATCGCTATAGGTTGATTTAAACTCTAGCACTAATTCACTACAGTACACTATATGCTTATGTATGCGAGAGTGAATTATTCGCAGGAACAGATGACTGATCCTGCGATAAGAATGAAACGTTTCATCGCTTAGCGCCTGCGTATATATATATATAATATATATATGTGTGTGTGTGTCTTAAGATCTATTGGTATTTGTTGCTGTCTGCTAAAGATACAGACCTCACTTACACCTACTCTACATTTACTGGATTATTTATTAACATTTCGGTTCTTCGTCAGAACCTGATAAATATTTTAACTTAAGATTAATGCTGTCTAATTCCTGGTCTAGAAAAGTCTTTTGTGCTCTGAATACAAATGCTTTGCTCTGGATTCAACACCTCTGCTGTCTTTCAGCTATTTGTAGACAAACACTCTCAGACAGGAAGTACAGATATCCAATAGTGACATCATCTAGTCAGAAAGAGCCACAGGTACAGACTCAGGTTGTAATAATAATAATAATAATAATAATAATAATAATAATAATAATAGCATTTTGTACAACTGTACAACTACAAGCTCTTCTTTTAGTCTTCACACACTTCTTTCTTGATTTTAAATCTTCTCTGTTGACATTTCAGCCTTGTAGTCTTCAATTATTATTTTACTGATGGCTGCAGAAGAAGATCTCCAGGGGCCGACTGCACCAAAAGGGCTTATGAATTGTTTGGTTGTCACTCATAAGGCTGTTGCACCAAATGGCCAAAAACTGATTTTGCACTAAGACCAGGCATAAAATTTATTCCTAGCTGAAAGCAGGCAAAACTCAAATCTTTGGAATTTACGTGTATAAATTAGCTGCTACGTGGCAATGATATGCTCAGTTTGTCCAATAAATATTTACACCAATAAAATACTATTCAGATGGGATAAGATTTCCAGCCATATGTCTGTTGAGTAATGTTGCCGGAAGGCAACACTACACTGTAATGACCTCGCAATGCACACATGGTCATCACACTAAAAATTCCAGCACTAAACATACACCTCATTTTAATACAGACTGATTGTTTTGATATTTCTTATAAGCGTGTTTATTATAAGGCCACACAAGTTGTGCTCGGTCATTAGTAGATCACATGACCATAACATGTCTGTTGGTTAAAACCTGTGCTAGGAAGTTAATAACTTAACTAAAACCCTCAGAAGTGTCACTTGTCTGACATGTACTTTTAAACACTGGCTATTTTTTATTGTTCTGAGTTTTAAACTCAGTTTGGGTTCAGCTGTGGATGATGGAAGGGAGCAAACACTTCCTGGTGTGTTTCAAAACCTCTTTTCCAAAAAGGAAATAAGAGAATCTTTATCAGCATGTCCATTTGCATGAGTTACATATTACCTGGAGTTATTTTTTACTATTTCTTAGTTAAAATATGACATAATCTTTGCAAGTGCAGTCTGTATAAAATGAGTGACACGACGGATTCATACAGGATTAACATTCCAGAGATATTCCAGGAAACACGACATTACCCCACCTCCACAGGTAAACGAATCCAGTCTGAATAGGACTTAATGCTGTCACGGACGCAAGCATTTTCTCTGAACTTTTCAATGATGATATTGCATATGAAAAACATCTGGATTCCCATTGGATGTGTTTTTATGATCCAATAAAAGCTTTTCCCTTCCTACTCAAAAAGTAATTTTATTTTTCCTGACATTCCAACCCTGATAAAAAAAAAAATCATAAGAAATCATTTCTCATAGTTCTTATAAATAATTTGCTATTGGTGTATCTGCCTTAATTTTATTCTGATGGTAATCATCTACCCAAAAGTGGCACCCTTATTGGGTTTTTCATTCATTCATTCATTCATTCATTCATTCATTCATTCAGTTTGGAGTATGCGCTTTATGCTGGTCAGAATAAATTATTCTCTAGAAACTGTGCTTAGCCATTATTACACTCTAGTTAAGACCTTTTGGTTCAGCCAGCTTCCGATCTTGCAGCCACTCTTCCTCCTATAGATACAATCCATTTCTGCTTACTCCTTTTCCAACTGGATAAAAGCCTTTTACTCTGAAACCATTCGAGATAAAGCTTCTTTATGTCCCATGCTAGGTTTAATATAACACGAGAGTTGTGCTCCAGCAGGAATTAAACACTACATGGCTAAAAAAAAAAAACCCGCCATGTATTTTCAACTGTATTCTCTAGTTAATGACACTCAAATGCTGCCTGTGAATGTGAAGGCAATACTGAGGTAAGCCAAAGTGCTCTCTCTCTCTCTCTCTCTTACGCATCTATTTAACTAAATCTCCTTCCTTCTTATATCTCTATAGTGACAACCGGCACTTAGAATGTCTGGTCAGTTAGATTCGCTATAAATTGCACTCCTATTGCACAGGATTGAAGCAAATAATTCTTCACGCTCACACACCACACATGTAAAGCTCACGCTAACATAGACAGGAGCGGACATTAACACTTCTACAGGGCTTCGGACCAAGACGTCCACGACAGTACTACGATACTTAAATACGGACGTTTTGACGTTAAACATATTCACCTACATTAGACTTTGAAGAAGAGGATGAAAAAAAGAAAGGAATTACCGTACATTCACAACAAACATTTTGTACACTGAGACTTTGGGAGTGTTACAGGTCGTGTCCGAGTCGCTCGATCTCTTCGATGAGGAAGTCGATGTCCTCGAAGGTGGCGGCTGGGTTGGAGATGACCATGCGGAAGAAGTTGACTTTGTCTCCTTGAGGCTGATAGCTCACCATGGTCGTCCCGTACTCCATCATCCGAGCTTTGATTGTAGGAGCAACCTGAGGAGGAAGAATTTAACACTGAGTCAAGAGTTTCTTAATCAACGTGACCACCAAAGTTCATTAAAAAGAAGATTTAGCTGATTTAGCTGCTGATTTAGACTATGGGTCGTTTTCGGAGTCAGCGCTTTAACTTAAAAAATTATATCGATATTTACATAGGGAAAGTTGTACAGCTCCAGACTTGGGTTATGCAGATGCTTAAGACTGTAATGGTTAATGTGTATTGTGCCTTATAGGATTTTGTTCATATGCTTTGTGTGACTATTCCTGCTGTCCTCAAGAAGCTGTATAGTACAGACAAAGCGAGTTGCAGCTACTAGACCAACCAAGACTTGTATTTACTTTCATATACTGTAGTATAGTGTTGTACAGTGTGCCTCCTTTATGTGTGAATAGAGCATTAGTAGTCATGAGACCTGGCTTTGTTTGGTCACTGTAGCAAATAATGAGCCATTTTGGAGATCCAATACATGTGTCTGTGCGTTGCTACCCATTTGCTCCATGCTAACTCCCCTTTATCACAGAGGATTCTGAAGCACGTCTGCAGGTAAAAGTGATAGAAGTTGATTTTCTGAGCTCCCCATTCAGACTATTATAATCATTATTAATCAAATGTTTATGCCTCCAAAGTTTCCAGATTTTTCTTGAATAGAAGTGTCCAAGACTGAGATTTAAGAGTGACCACTGCCTTTATACACAAGCACTTACATAAAAAAAAAAAAAAAAACAGGGATAGAAAATGCAGACTGAAGACTTTTTTTCTTTCCTGTTAAATGTAATACAATATAACAAAAGCAA
>CM074916.1:28505150-28516070 GCA_037576815.1 Pangasius larnaudii
CAAACATGAATTGCTAATATGATGATATATGAATGAGAAAATGGTGAACATGGAATCTAATAGGAGTGTAGTACATCACTAATACATTGCTGTATGAACAGTCCTAGCTGTCATTATCACATTAATCATTGTAGATTAATTTTAACTTAAGAGTATGGCATCCACACTCATTTTCAGCAGCGTATAAAATAGCACTTGATGCAGCACTTCGTATTATTTTATATTTTATCATTTTTTTTGTGTCCATACAAACTATTAAGTCAGCTACCTATCCAGTTACTTAATGCTAATAGTTTAATTAAACATATAGTAAAGAGTTTTGTAGGATGTTTGCTGTTTTGAAACTCAAACGTAATACAAATCTAATACAGCCCTACTCTTCAATCTCTCCAAAGCCACGCCCCCAAAACACATGCACTCTCTGTGCTTGACTGCTGAATGTTAGCATTAGAGGGCGGAGCTTTCTGAATTGGCAGGAAACATGATTGACAGGTGTCTCTCTCGTAGTTAATAAGTCAAGAAAATGCTGCTTGTCATTGTTGTCAAGTCAGAAACGGCAAAGTGTAAACTCCAAGCGTAATGTTACAGCGCTGGCACTGGATACTCCTTCCATAAATGTTAATAAACATCTCCTTACAGACAACACGACATGTAGCGTCCACAATACAAGTCCAGGTCAATGAGCTGTTACTATGGAAACAATAAAGTATTATCACTACGATCAGAGCTGCTGTTAGTGGAAATGAATCAATGCCTTCTGACCAATCAGATTCAAGTACTTAGTTGCCATTTAACAAACATCACTGCATGCGTAACTGTCATGTCAGCATCAATGCCTGCTCTCGAAACTCAAATCCCATGTCAGCCAACAGGCAGTCACAAGACCCTCGGCACACTTCCTGTTCACCAGACTTGAAATCTAACACACCTCTTGAAACTTTATTAAGAGTTTAGAGAGCTTTATCTTTAAAGAACGATTGCAGCCAAAAAGGTGACTTTATGAGCTAAAGTGGTGCTTATTTTCCATTTGAGCAGTGACAGTGATGGGGATGGGTGATGGGTTGAGGCTGAAGCTACTGGCTGCTCGTCTGGGCTTTCCATCAGAGAACAGGACGATTACGTTGATTCAGGACAGCTGGGTCTGGCGTAGGGAAGAGCGAGAGGCTAAATATAGCAATGGACTTGTGTTATATCTGCAGAGAGACGTGCAGGAGTAATCTAGCAATGCCCTGGTGAAAGTAAATTATTCTGTACGGATGTCTCATGCCACTTTTCATTTCTGGCAGCTGTTTAATCGCTTCTGACAGAAATGTGACTCTGAAATGTGACTTTTCTCATCTACAGAAAAAGTGAGAGTAGGTGGGTTTTTTTGGCTTTGATATGTGACTCAGGTCACACTCTGAAAACCCTGGCCTCCATTTCCCCCACATTGTTTTACCATTTAACAAGCGCCTGCTACACTACAGCAACAAAAACGATGTCTTCAAACCCAAACCACAGGCACATGACAAAAAGCTTTGGCTTCAGCTTATGTGATGTTCTGAAAAAGAGATTAGAAAATGCTGCACACTGTCACCTTTTAGCTTCTGTCTAGGAAAAAAAAAAATCCGAGTAGATTTATAGACCCTCAGATGAATAACATACAGAAATATCTCTCATTAATACATGAAGCATCTCTCAGACTTACTGTAAACGTACTGCTTATTCTATGGGTGTTTTTTAATTGCCCTAAAGCATGTGTATGACTTAAATGGGAGTAAAATGCGATAATGCAGAAAAAAAAGATTTTTCTGGTTGTAGTTAATTCGGTTCCATGTTCAGTTCATCTAAACACATGATGTATGTAAAAGACAAGATTGCATATAGCGGATAAAATGTACAATATGTCATTTAGTAATGAATTAAAAATTGTAATCGTTGCCTAGTTGCTGTGGTGTAAGAGGAATAAACACTTCGGGGCATGCTGTTATAGTTAAATAACTTTGGGGCAATAATAATAATAATAATAATAATAATAATAATAATAATAATTCATATCATGCATATGGCATCTACTGGCTTGCTACAAACAATATCTCATTGTACTTTTATAGTGACAATAAAAGCATCTTATCTTATCTCATCTTATTGTATTTCATCAAAGTCTTCCCAAGAATACTCCAAAGTAATCAAGTACTTTTTAAAAAATGTTCAGAAATTTATTTAAAATGTTTTGATTCTGTGGAACTATTCTACAGTTCAGGGACTATAAAAGAAAAACACTGATATCATAAAATAAGAAGAACGCGATGGAGACGCCTGCACTGCCAAGTCTAGTCCTTTCTTATTACTAATTCTTATGCCTCAGATACACTTAAAATCAATGCAGAAATGTAATCAGTTCACCTAGCTGTGGTAGCAAGAACAGTAAGTCCACACAAGTTCTACATTTAACCAATTGTTTTTCAGATAGAATTTCCTACAGACAGACGGACAGACAGATGGCTGGACGGACCGATGACAAAAAATCTCAGAAAAGCCAGAAAAATGGCCCTTGAGTTCCCCCTGAACGTGACTGTGTAAGTAAGTAACATCTCTGTATGACAAACAGGAAGGAAGCTATTAAAGAAAAACTATTACGGATATTTGACCTTGCAGTGACCTTCACCCTGTATGGATCAATTCCCAAATTTAACGAGTTGGTTCCAATCATAATTCCATATAACTTCTACAAACATTCAATCACTCTTTCTTGAGATATCGCGGCAATGACAATCTCAGATGGACGGATGGACAACCTGAAAACATAACACTAAACACGGGAGACCTGTTAAGTGTCTGAACTAGACCTCGATTTTCCCCGTTTAATTCCACTTTTCCTTCAAACTCACCTTGTGCAGGCGCTTCATCTTTTCCACTTTGTCCTCCAGGTAGCGCAGGCCGGGCGGAAGGTACCAGAAACACACGTTGGTGTGTTGAGGCTGCAAGGACACACACACACACACACACACACACACACATACACACAAAACAACAACAACAACAACATGAAGACCAATTTATCATTTCATCCATAAACATCCCCCATACCTAAAGCCACCCCCTGCACATGCCCACACACACACACACACACACACACACACACACACGCACATCCATCACTCCATTAAGCATGAAGCTCATTGAGATGCAAACGTGTGGAGGCTGAGGTGGCGTGATTAGCCTCGCCACCACTCACTGGCTGCCTCGTAATGAGAATAATTGTCGCTGTCACTTTTGGAGCTGCCATGTAATCTGTTCAATCAAAAGACCAATTCATGCACAGACAATAAGGCAGGCTGTTCAGGATGGGGGAGTGTGTGTGTGTGTGTGTGTGCGTGTGTGTGTGTGTGTGTGTGCGTGTGTGTTATGGAGCAGGTAGCTCATACAGAGACATTAAACTCCATTATAGCCACTCAGCCCTTTTGTGTGTCTCTAGAGGGCAGCACCAGTAAGAGGCAACCATTACACACTACATGCTGACTACACACACACACACACACACACACACACACACACACACACACACACACAGCTCTATTATTTAACATGGCACGTGACTCACAGCTGACCAGGCATTATTATTTATGCAGCATCTCTGAGCTCTGAATACATTCTGTCAGCTTCGGGGCTTTCGTAAAAAACAGAAATATGATTTAAAATGAAAACGTTGCATTTCCTTTCTGGTGTCACGTGTCCTGCTCTGATTCTATCAGGGTTATAAACCTCACGCAGCCTGACGGCGCTGTGAAGAGGCCACACGGCCAACAAGCATCATTTCCATTTAGATTAGCCTGGACTGCTTCCCCTGTGTCTGAAAGGCAACGCTTTCACAATCAGCACTGACACACTAACTGACTTTATATAAATACTGCTGGGAGTGCTGCTCTTCCCCCCGCGCATTTCCTCAGGGTTTCTTACAGAAAAGAGGAAAGAGGAAAAAAGACTCAGGTAAATGAGAAATATGAAAATATCAGATGAAGAACTTGCCTTTCCATCAAACACCATCTCGTACCCTTCTCTGTCCTTTATCTTGTTGTAGAGATATTCAGACAACTCCAGACATTTATCTATCTGAGCCTCGAAGCCAATAGTG
Source organism: Pangasius larnaudii (assembly GCA_037576815.1). Taxonomy (NCBI): domain Eukaryota; kingdom Metazoa; phylum Chordata; class Actinopteri; order Siluriformes; family Pangasiidae; genus Pangasius; species Pangasius larnaudii. Next base: position 28,509,265 of record CM074916.1, read on the forward strand.
CCCTGTGGGGGGAGAGGGCAAGAGAGAGAGAGAGAGAGAGAGAGAGAGAGAGAGAGAGAGAGAGAGAGGAATAAATACAGAAATGCAGAAATACAGAAATAAAACATAAATGAATAAAGAAAGAAAGAAAGAAAGAAAGAAAGAAAGAAAGAAAGAAATGTGAAATGAATAGAAAAAAGAAAGAAAGAAAGAAAATTGAGAAACAAACAAAAACAAATAAATAGAAAGAAAGAAAGAAAGAAAGAAAGAAAGAAAGAAAGAAAGAAAGAAAGGAAAAAAGCAAAAAGAGAGAATGGAAAAAGAAAATAATGAGAAACAAAGAAAGAAAGAAAGAATGAAGTGAGAAATAAATAGAAAAAAGAAAGAAAGAAAGAAAATTATGAGAAACAAACAAAAACAAATAAATAAATAGAAAGAAAGAAAGAAAGAAAGAAAGGAAGAAAGAAAGAAAGAAAGAAAGAAAGAAAGAAAGGAGGGGTTCTTTGAGTGTTTAAGGTTTCATTAACAGGTTCTACTCAGCAGCAGAGTTGAGCATGAGACAGTGTTATTGTGTCATAATGAGCTGCATCAGATGAGAGCCAATCATGTTGCAGTATGCTAATGAACCACCGGAGAGATTAGAGAGACCTGTAACTTTCACTGGATATCTTGAGGAGGTATGATGCTATATTCACTCTATCAAGACGCAAAGTGACGTTTGAATTAAGATTTTAATTCTATGTTCTATGCAAATTAGGGATGTAGCTTGTACTATTAGAATATTTAGCATGTAACATAAATCAAACAATTAATTTTTACACTGCTTAGAGCATTAATTAATAGCTTGTGTTAGCTTTATAAGCTATATATAGCTACTGCAGTTTCTTATTAAAGCTAAAAATAAAGAGACATGACTTGCTGCTTAGTAGTGTGAAAGCTGAGTACGTTATACATAGATATCCATAGTTTTTTTGTTTTACATTTTTTATTTTGAAACCTAAAAAAAACAAATTTTAAACAGCAAAACATTCAGTAACTAGCTAACGGATGAACCTAGTTTGGGTCTTGTTTGTAAGAAATTCTCTATCTGGCTAAAATCTGGCTGTACATCTATACCTTAGCTCGCCACATGAGCCAGAGCTTGAAGATGTCGACGTGGCGTCCGCACTGCAGCGCCTTGTCTCCGGTGTCGTAGCTCAGGTCGTAGTGTTTGTCCTGCTGGAACAGGTAACACGCCTGCATCTGGTTACAGCTCTGCATCAAACCCTGCATCACCGCAACGACACGGAGGGAAAATAAACCACCAAAACTAAACACAGTCGCTGAAGAGGGACATAACAGAGCTGCTGCAATGACGTTTGTTTGTTTATTTATTTATTTATTTATTTATTTATTTGAACCACGCCTCACTCCTCACCTCCTCTCTGACGAGCAAAGCCGAGCACTGCAGGGGCACGGCCATCATCTTATGAGGGTTCCACGTCATGGAGTTCGCCCTGAAAGTGCAAAGTGCAAAATACTAAGAGAAGTGTTTTCTAGCTGTGCATCAGGAAAGCATGTTCAATGGCACTCGATTTTTTCCCTTTAATTAAATCAAGCTTGATGCAGCTCTATTAAATTTTGCTTCACTTAACTTTTAATTCAGTTCAATTTCTTTTTATATTTGTGAGAATTCAACATTTCAGATTATTTCAGGAAAAAGTATTCCCAGACCAGTTTAGCTGCTTGGAATCGATCTCTGTGTGCTCAAGAGAGTCAAAAAAAAAAAAAGGACATTTTATTAGTATTAGTATTATTTTCCAAAATTTTTCCATATCTGGAAAATGTAACTGAATTTTCAATAGTTTTTCTGTGGATTTATTATTATTATTATTATTATTATTATTATCTTTTTGGTTGCATTTGCAATACTTTTAATTATTGTAGTAGTCATGCTACTAAAGAAACTTAATGAATTAAATGAAACTGAATGGAATTAAACTCAATATAATTAAATATCATACAACACATGGTGTTGTTATCTTCTGCTCTTCAGATTTCCAAACTCTAAGGATTATAATCCAGTAATTATATGCAAAATGATTATGATAATATTAAATTATAAGCAGTAGGACAGAACGCATGGAATTACCCACGATTCTCTGGGGTTTAGTAGACAAAACACATGCAAATGTAACAGTTACAGCACAATCCTAATATAGATGAATAATATTATCAGAATTTAGGGTTAGATTTGGTTGAAATTCATTCAGCTCAGAGTGTGTAAGTCAGTCCATTAACCCGCGTGTCCAGCTACATTTAGTCCACCGCTCACACGCTTACAGGAAACGTTTTCTTGTCACATGAGTTGAATCGCACATCGCTTTTGCTCTCCTAAGTCTCAGAGGTTAAACACGCTGCACGGCCGCAGGCGAACACTTCTCCGCAGCTGACAAACTCAGCATCAACCATTTGACAGCAAATCAAGCCAGATTTCTCCCTGAGGCCCGAGACTGCAGTGATAAGCAATAATAAGCAATAACGATAACGTTCACGTCAAATCCAATCGCGTTTAAAAGAAACAGAATATCGGAACCTGGTCCTGGACTAAATGTCACTGTCTGATGATCTTCTGGTAAAAATAGTTATATTTATATTTATATTATAGTTTATTGTTCATCTTGAAATGTACAATTTTCATTAAAGGGTTAACCAACAATAATTTTATTTAAGAACATAACCAAGCTCAATTTCTATTTTAATGAAGTAAGGAAGAATGGGTCCTGATTTATTATTATTATTATCATTATTATTATTATTATTATTATTATTATTATTATTATGTTTTCCTTTAACAGTCCTGAAGTGTTTCATTCCTCGTACACCACAGCAATTTACAATTAGATTACAAGTTCTAATTTATTAACGAAGTAACAAGTCACAATTTTATCATTTATATTTAATGTCTTCCACAAAACAAGTCAGTTCCTGTTCTCGCGTGCATTACAGCACTCGCAGCAAAGCTGTTACGAAGCACTGACACTGGAGACTCCTTCCATAAAACGGTCCAAAAAAACGTCTCCTCACAGAAATCAGCATATCAGTGTTTATATGTTTTTCTTTTCTTCTTATGTTTTTCAATGACACTTTTTTTATTTCATTTTTTTAAAAATTATTATTAGGGTTTGATTATGCGGAGCATCTCCCATACAAATCCCTGAATGAGCTGTTACTATAGAAACGATATCATATTCGAACCTGTGCTTTACGTTACAGCTGGAAGTACTGTCCAAGCCACTGCTATAGAAAGTTCAAGAAATCCACCGTGCTGTGGTATAAAATGCACTAACACTAATCCACCATTGACTGCATGTGTGTGTGTGTGTGTGTGTGTGTGTGTGTGTCTAAGTGTCGTAAATGTAGGGAATGGAAGAGAAGAGTTTATGATTTATAGTGTACGGTCTACGCAGTGAAGGCAGTGCTGACCTCTCGACTCCGTTGAGCTTCCACCTGTGTTTCCGGGACATGAGCAGACTCCCTCCCCAGGCGCCCTGCAGATGAAAACCCAGGAGGTTAACACACTCCAGCACACGGATAACAAGACGACTTAAACACAGCGCTGCCCTCAACTCCCAAATGTGCTGTCTGAAGGTCACAGCATGCATTAGCCTACCTGTCCACAGCTCACGACAGCTTCAGTACAAACTAATCCCCTTATACACCTTCTCCAATGCATGCTAATTTATGAGTGGATAAATGAAATGATTAATTTATTTATATGTTTGTTTGTTTAATCATATTATTTTTCGCTCGCAAAAAATCATTTTCAGGATTTTTTTTTAAAGATTTTTCAGAACTTTTCAGTCTCATTCTAGTATTTAAAGTTCATAAAAAGATGCATTTCTTCAGAAAAGTGAAAAAGTGAATGTCTAAAAGCAATTATTTTAAAACTGAAATGTGTCATATATTTACTTTATCAACAAAATATCCAAAATGTTCCCAATATATTTTTATATTATATTTATAAATATATTTCCCAAAATAATATCAATATATTCCCAGTATTCAGTAACTTTTCTATCTGCTATAGAGCTTGGAAGCTGAGGAAAGTATTTGAACATGAATTTCTTTGAATTATAGACACGTCACATTAAACATTTGTTTTTCCTGGACTGTCTTTAATAAATGTACATGTTTACCTAAGATTTGGACTTGCTGTATAAGACGTATGAGATGTTGAGAGAACCGTCAATACAAATCCTAAAATTAAAAATCTTATACATTTTATGAATTCGGTCAAAGGTGAATCATCTAGGATTCCCATCACAGTCATGGTGTCGGATGATGATGTGATTGGATAAATGCTGCATTTAACCACTCTGAAAGCCTCTACTTAATTTACATAAAATCTGTATTTCTGAGATTCAAAATTTGGGGATTTTTATATTTAGGGTTTTGAATTTTAAAATCCGATATCTTAGAGTTCTGATTTAAAAAAAAAAAAAATTCAGACTCTTACTCCTAACAAATAAAAATAAAAATGTGTCTATAATTGTATTATACAACATTTATATATGAAACTCCACAACCTGCGGATTCTTAGAGTAAATTGAAAGTCACTCTTTGGAATTTGAAAAGTGAATTTGAAGATTATGTAAAAAAAAAAAAAAAAGTAAAAAAAAAAAATCAAATGCTTAAGCCATGGATTTTCCCTAAATGACCAAATAAACATAGAAAGAGTATGAAAGGTTTTAATGCTTGAAATTACATTTTTTCTTCACTGAAATAATTCCATGTATAAACAGTTCCACCACTTGGCTGATGTAAAGCCATGACTACGTGTGTGTGTGTGTGTGTGTGTGTGTGTGTGTGTGTGTGTGTCACAACTGCTGAAATGGCCACAGGGTACAAAGCCCTGCCTCACCACTAAAATGAGGCAATAAACAATTGTTATTAATCTCATTGGTCTCCAGAGTATAGAGCACACACACACACACACACACACACACACACACACACACACACACACACACACACGCACACACGCACAATAAGAGTAATAGCTAGTAATTGGTAGCTATTAAATTTAATTATTCCTCCATGGTGAGTCATTTACAACATTCATTTCACCCTAAATAAAAAATGTTAAACTATATTAACAACTTTATTTGTAATAAATAAAATTATTTATTTTTAGAAACAGTATTTGATCATAATACAATTTGAGCTGAAGTAATAATTTATCTGATGTGAAAATCATGTTTCTTCCATCTTATTTCCATCTGTTCTTGAAAAAGAGCATTATAATACATTTATTTTATATAATGTAAAGTATATATATATACACTTTACATTATATAAAATAAATGTAATAAATGTATATATAAATTCAGTTTCAGTAAATCCAAGATTTAATGTAATGTTCAGGGTTTTTTTTTTTTCACTGAATGTGAATCTGTTTAACATTCACCAGAGCTGAGTTCAGGGTCATGAGAATGCAACAGGATGTAGATATTTGGCAGGGTGGAGAGTGTGATGCAGTGATGATGAGCCAGCAGTGACAGCACACTTGGAGCAGTTCACAAAGCCTGCACATCAAATGTCAACACATAGACACCACACCACAGAGTGAACACATCAGCACACAGTCATCACATCAGCACAGTCACCACATCAGCACAATCACCACATCAGCACACAGTCACCACATCAGCACACAGTCACCACATCAGCACAGTCACCACATCAGTACAGTCACCACATCAGCACACAGTCATCACATCAGCACAGTCACCACATCAGCACAATCACCACATCAGCACACCGTCACCACATCAGCACACTGTCACCACATCAGCACACCGTCACCACATCAGCACAGTCACCACATCAGCACAATCACCACATCAGCACACAGTCACCACATCAGCACAATCACCACATCAGCACAGTCACCACATCAGCACAGTCACCACATCAGCACACAGTCACCACATCAGCACACCATCACCACATCAGCACACAGTCACCACATCAGTACAGTCACCACATCAGCACAGTCACCACATCAGTACAGTCAACACATCAGCACACTGTCACCACAACAGTACAGTCACCACATCAGCACACAGTCACCACATCAGCACACAGTCACCGCATCAGCACATCGTCAGCACATCAGCACACAGTCACCGCATCAGCACACCGTCAGCACATCAGCACAGTCACCACATCAGCACAGTCACCACATCAGTACAATCACCACATCAGCACAAAGTCTTCAAACCAGCACCTAGTCACCGCATCAGCACAGTCACCACATCAGCACACAGTTACTACATAAGCACACTGTTGCTGCATCAGCACACTGTCACCACACCAGTACGGTCAGCAAATCAGTACACAGTCATCAATTCAGCACACAGTCAACACATCTGCAGTCACAACGTCAGCACGAAGTCTTAAAATCAGCACAGTCACCACATCTGCACCCAGTCACCACATCAGCACAGAGTCACCACATCAGGACACAGTAACCACATCAGCACACAGTCACCACATCAGCACAGTCACCACATCGGCACACAATCATCACATCAGCACACAGTCACCGCATTCTCACAGTCACCACATCAGTCACCACGACAGCACCCAGTCACCACATCAGCACAATCACCACAATATCAATATCAGCACACAATCACCACATTCTCACAGTCACCACATCAGTCACCACGACAGCACCCAGTCACCACATCAGGACACAGTAATCACATCAGCACACAGTCACCACATCAGCACAGTCACCACATCGGCACACAATCATCACATCAGCACACAGTCACCGC
>CM074916.1:28521972-28554508 GCA_037576815.1 Pangasius larnaudii
ATTTCACTGTGTACTGCGTCAGCTATATATAGTTGAAATGACAATAAAAGCCTCTTGACTTGACTTGACTTGATATGAGCGCTAACAACTGGACATGATTCACCTGAGACACATGAAGCCAACCGTTGCTCATGCTGCTCATGCTGTTCGTGTACTGACTCATTGGACTAATTCCCCTCTAACAGGATTTTTAGCTTGATTATATTCTTAGACCCTGACCTAATTGTAATACCACGAGGACACGTTTCTGATGCAGACTACTACGCACTCCTGTAAGGTTCTCTGCTTAATGTCTTATATATAAATAGAAATATTAAAGCTGCTTTATCAGAAATACACACAAATGCTAGATCAATGTCAGTCAAAAGGCAGGGTTAGTCTTACCTGGTGAGAAGATGCCATCCCCTCGGCCATCTTCCCAGCCAATGATCTCTCTCATCTTCTTCAGCGTGACGTATTCAAGCAGGACAAACACAGGAGCCACCTCATAAGTAAACCTGTACATCACATCACATGACCCAGTCAGGAAAGATGCACTGGAATGGAGTGTACAGAGCGCCATTGCTGGCATCTCTACTTATAAGAATAATAATAATAATACAAATACAAATACACGGCCACAACTTATTAATACGGGGGAGGTTTTTTAAGTAGTGGGAACATCATAATTAATCTGAAGTCATGACGTAGTAACGCGATGAATAGCGCAATACATACAGTATTAATAAAATGGCTTGTGTCGTGTCTGCAAAATGGCGCGTGCGAATATATACAGGATTTTATACTAACCACCACAAGTTGCCCTTTATTATTAATTACTATACATGAAATCTTTATCCTAGAATAAACTGTCCTGATTGAAGTCTGTTCAGATAAAAATAATGATTAAAGAAATGCAATTAACATCTCTTTCGTTTGCAACTAGAGCAAATAGATTATGTCAATGATTATACTTATTCGTTTTAATTAACGTTTTTTTTTTTACCTGCTTATTATTAGCTTCAAATTATGTAGTACTATAAAAATAATAACACTAATATAAACTTGTGATTTGCAGCTGCACTGCTGTCAGAGCTGCTGTTATGGAAAATTAACCGACACTTTCGACCAATCAGAATCCAGAATTCAAAACATTCGGAAACCTGCTACTGAACAAAAAACCCACAATCAGGTTTTTCAATTTTATATCATTTTTGAAGTATAAAATTCCTTCCTCGTTGTTCTTCTTTAAGAAAAGAACCGTCACATCTACAGCTTTTAATATATTTTGATTAGCTTCAGTGAAACTCCATTTTAATTTCATTTTAATTTTCTTCCCTGAATGCTGGTGATAAGGGAGAGATGGAGGAGGGTCAGGGTCGATGCCTTTCAGTTTGGATCTGAGAGAAAGTCTTTTTTTGTTAGGAACTCACATGTTGGTGTTGGCGGTGGACGTGAGCCAGTCAGCAGCGAGGCCGACCATGTCTAATCCAGTGGAGAGCTGGTTGAAGTACCTGGGGTGAGCTAGAAATAGCCAGAAGAATGAGAATAAAATTAAATTATTGAATCCTTCACGGACTGGTGATTTCTTCTTTTTTTTCATCTCCTGTGTCAGGTTTCACTGACTGCTGCATTTCTGCTGGTGCTAGAATGAAGTTCCTGAAGATCACACTGCAGCTTTTCAATGTCAGCTGGCTTGAAGCTGTATGTTTTCGTAGACTAAACCGAACTAAAATTTCCCACCAGATTTACAAAAATATAACTGATTTGCTTTGTAATCCTGTAGCTGTTGATACATGCCAAGGTGATGTACATTAACAAGCAGGTTCAAGGCACAGCTGATTTATATTTAGCCACGCCCCATAAAAGGCAATGCTCAGAGGGCTGAAAATAATAAAATGACAACTAAATGACTGAAAGAGCATGCCCTAAGCGCGGTGTGCCTCTCCTCTTGTTAAAGGGTGCCATTATTTTTGTCCTAATTGAACGTCTAATAGTCTTGAATCATCTTATATGTCTTCATTTATGGATCCCATCACTAATATGAAATGGCAGAGTTTCACAGAATGCTCATTAAATTGGCGGGGAATTGAAATATATAAGGGATTTAAACTCAACAGCGTAATCCGTGTATAAATTCGCTATATATAAAAACTCATCAACAATTATACGATTTGGAATCAAGCCAACAATCGAGGTTTGCAGTAGTGAGTCTGCTTATACGTAAATTTAAAGTCTGGAGCGAACATAGGACATGGACATTTTTCCCAACCAGCTGGATTTTCTTTAATACCACATTTGTTATGTAAATACTCCTGCGAACAAATGTCCAACTTGATAAATGAGACCCATTGTCACTGCTTTCCCTAAAATGCTACAGTTAACAAATGTTTTATTTATTTATTTTCTCTCCAGAGATTATCACCTTCATCACATTTATAATCATGTGCACTGATGGAAGCCTCGCACTTTTCTGGCAGGAATAATCTAAAGAATTACAGGTAGAATCCCAACAGCTTCTTGTCTATGGATTGTGAGGTTTTTCTGGCGCAGTAAGATTTAAAATGTATGAGCTTCATAACAAATCTGGATTTGGCTTTTTCACATTCGTCGTAGATAGCAGTCATGGACGTTTACGAGCTAATCTGGACCGATGGTAAACAATGCTAAACAATATGCCAAGGTAAAAGTAAATATAGCTTAATTTATCATAGAATCATAATCATCTTGCGTTTAGTGATTAAAGATAGTATTAATTAATATTAATTTACATCAGTAGCTTATCTAACTATAGCTAGCTACGAACTAGACTTAAAAAATTCTCCATTTCTAAATATGTTACACCAAATGGTCAAAAATCTAGTAAATCTAGTGGCTGCCATGACAACCCCTCGGGTATTGGTGACTCTGCTCAGTGCTAACACCGAGCACTGAAAGGCTAGCTATAAAAAGTGAACAAATTCATCACAGACACACATCAAATGAACACACGTCTGTTAATCAAGTCTGATTGGTGGCCAGTTGCTATGGTGAGAGGCCAGCCAATCAGGATTGAGTATCGTTCTGCCTTCACTGTATCTGATACAAAACTGTTTTAAACTGTTTTCCTGAACAATTTTGGCAGAGAAGGCACAATCATGTCTGAAAGTATGCTGGAGAATATCCAGTGTTTAGGAAATCCCACAATGCATTGCAGTGACTACTATGGCTTTAAACGACTGTGCAGTGACAGGCACACTACACCCATAAGGCACTGCACCATTTGTAAAGAATTGACCGTAGGACACTATTCTGGGTTTCGACAGGCATCAGACTATCATAAAACCTTACCTTGTTAAAGCACATTTGATTGGCTGCCAGTTACTATAGTGAGAAGCTGACCAATCAGGATTCAGCATTGTTACCTCACTCACTCACTCACTCACTCACACTATTTCACTAAGCGCTGTATCCTGGTGAGGGTGGTGGTGGATCTGGAGCTTATACTGGGAACACTGGGTGTGAGGCGGGAATAAATCTTGGGTGGAAAGCCAAACCCACACACACACACACACACACACACACACACACACACACACACACACACACACACACTCACACCTCCAGCAATTTAGAGGCACTAATCCATTCACAGGCTTGTTTTCAGGAAGAAACCAGAGAACCCAGAGGAAACCTAGTCCGGATTGAAGGTGAGGTGGCAATGCTGCAATGCTTCCCCCATCAATCAATCAATCAATCAATCAATCAATCAATCAATAAAGTATTTAAAATTCATTTTTAAATTCATTTGAATTTAAAAGACAACCCTAATGGACTCCAGACATGCTGTGCTAATTCAAACACCACCATCGCAACAGTGTTTAATTACCAAATTGACAAATCCACCATCTATCCAACTAATCACTCTTACTAATCACAGGCCATTAAGCCAACATTTACTCCATTTACCTCATAAACGAGGAGACAGATAATATTTTAAAGTAAACATCCAACACGCCAAAATTATTCTGATGTGAAACAACATGGTCACGTGACCCGCCCTCTGCAGACACACACCCATACCACCCACACACACACACCCACCCACACACACACACACACACCCCACCTCCCCCGCAGTTCTGTACCTGTTTTGATGGCGTACTTGAGCGTGGCGCGGCAGCTGATCAGAATATCATCCAGAGTTTCAGGCTCGTCCGACAGCTCCCAGTTGTTCCTCTGCAGCAGCTCGCTGGGGTAATGAAAATCAATCACTTTAGTCGACCTGTCGAAAGACTCCACGATGTACGCCAGGAGGATATCCACCACCTCCTGCAGGAAAGTCATCGTCTTCAGGTCGCCGTCTAATGCGGGGAGAAGATCTGCGGGGGAGAAAATTAATAAATAAATTAATTAATTAATAAATCATCATCATAATAAGATCACAGCGTTAAAACGGCAGCGCCGCACGCGCGACACACGCAAACATCTCCGTTTCCATGTCCGCGGAAGGATTTCCGTTTAACCTTGGAGAGGAAAGCTGAAGGTCGGAGCTTCTTACACATACAAGCAAGAAGACCCAAAGGATAGTTTCATTCAAAAAAAAAAGAAAAAAAAAAAGAAAAAAGCCTGATAACACGAGCTATTTCATTTCCTTCTTAAAATTACCCAGAGAACACAGTAATGCTTACGCCCTGGATCTGTAAAAAAAATAACCGCATTACATGCGTCTTTAGGTCTTCAGTGCTTTAGAAACTGATCATTTATTTTAAATCGGATTCAGATAAATACGATATCAAAACACAGGAAGAATAAGAATATGAGCGAAAAACAAACAAACAAAAAAATTCAAACAGCATAAAAAATGATAAAATATAGGCTACTCAAATAAAATAAAACTCATCAGACATGTAGAGAATATTTTGTGGAAAAAGACAAAATAGAAACTGTAATTATTTAAAAAAAATATTTTACTATAAATAAATCGATAGATAGATAGATAGATAGATAGATAGATAGATAGATAGATAGATAGATAGATAGATAGATATGCAGTAACATTATTAACGTCAGTATTTAAATTGTATTTAAAATGTAAAAAAGAGATAATAATAATAATAATAATAATAATAATAATAATAATAATAATAATAATAATAATAATAATAATATCGTATTTTTTGTTTTAATTGTAACGAAAACTTGAAAATTTATGAAAAATGTAAATGTAAATATAAATGAATATGTTTTAAAACATGATCGAGTAGCAACTTGGGAAAATAAACTCGTTCATTATTCTTCCTTTATGTTAAAACAACCTGCTGAAACGAATTGTGGAACAACTTATTATTCCGTGTATGATGTGTAGGCTAGGATTGTGTGCGTGTGTGTGTGTGTGTGTGTGTGTGTGTGTGTGTGTGTGTGTGTGTGTGTGTGTGTGTGTGTGTGTGTGTGTGTGTGTACCTGTGGAGTAGAGCTCGGAGAAGCCCAGGTTAGTTTTGGAGCAGTTGCAGGGTTTGGTGCTGCAGTTGCAGCTCACTGCCTCCCGTTTCTCAGCACCATCCGCGCTTTTCTCCACCTCTCCCACATTCAGCAGAGCTTACAGTGGAAATAATCATAATAATAATCATAATAATAATAATAATAATAATAATAATAATACGAAGAAGAAGAAGAAGAAGAAGAATGCACCATTTTGATGATTTACTTGTTTATGGCTGATGTGCTTCAGAAACCTCTCTCTCTCTCTCTCTCTCTCTCTCTCTCTTTCTGTCTCTTTTCATATTCCTGCCTTTTCTTATTTTTCTGTCTCATGTCATTGTGCTTATTTTCATGCACGAATAAAGCGCGCACTGGATTAAGGACACATTTCTGATTTCTTGATATAATTCACAGACTAGGACACGCGTAATGAATGTCTAGAATGCATGCAATAAAAACAATACTTTCACCTCCTTTTAGTGTCTATAATAAATAAATAAATAAATAAATAAATAAATAAAAACAGGGTGTATATTTCTGCTAAATTGAACCCACCACATAATTTGGATCCGATGCCTCCGGTGAATTTCTGGGCCGCCGCTTGGCACCAAGCCCTGGCTGTGACATTTTCACACACACACACACACACACACACACACACACACACACACACACACGTCTGAATTTTAAAGGTCATTCAGTCTACTGTGTTTAAAAATCGTTTAGTTTTTATTCTTTTTGTTTACAGGAACAGAAAGGTGTGTGAGGAAAATGCGCCTAAGATTTTACGCGTCAAAATTTTCTATAATTATAATCAAGATAATTATAATCAGGTACATCATGCAGAAATGAATCAGTGATGGATTTTATAACATTAACATTCGCTCCAGATCTCAGATCCATGATCATGATGATGATGATGATGATTATTATTATTATTGTTATTATTATTATTATTATTATTATTATTATTATTATTGTTATTGTCATTGTTATTGTTATTAATGTTATTGTTGTTATCATCACCGCTCTACTTCTCCATGGAGCATGTTTACCCGCGTGCTCTTACCCGTGATGGGGCTTTGGCCGCCGCTGTCTCCGCCGTTTTCTGCGCCCAGAGTCCAGAAGCCGTGCGAAGCCATGGCCACGCAAAAAAAATAAATAAATAAAAATAAAAAATAAAAAATAAAATTATATCTCCAGCGTTATTCTTTCTTTAAAAAAAAAAAAAAAAAAAAAAAAAAAAAAACTCTCTAGGACGCGCGGAGACGAGAAGCAGCCATCCAGACCGGGAGAGAAAGATCCACAGGACGGGTGGATGAGAGAAAGAACAAAAACAAAACAGAGACAAACAAACAATAAAATAAAATAAACAAAAATAAAGCGGCTTTCTGTGCCGCCGGGTTTTCAGCGGATCCTCCACCCAGTGCGTCCTCTCCTCTCTCCGGCTGCAAGGGGCCACATTTACCGCGCGCCCGGATGGATGCGCTCTCTCTCTCTCTCTCTCTCTCTCTCTCTCTCTCTCTCTCTCTGTCCTTTTTTTTATGTCAGGCACAAAATACACAATTAGCACGACTTTAAAAATTCGTGTATTATTCTCTCTGACGCACTTTCGTAATCCGTCTTGAGAAGGAAATCAGGAGGCGAGAGATGACGCCACCATCACCATCACCATCACCACCGCGCGCGCCGCCGCCGCCGCCGCCACCACCGGTTCGTTAACGTTTAACGGCGCTCTGCTGCTGCGGTGCTGCACGCCAGTGTCACGTCACCATGGAGATTCCAGCGCGAGGCGCTTCGTCATGAGCCAGTTTTTTTTTTTTTTCGGTTTTCGGTGTTGCGCGAGAGCCACAAGAAAAGAAGACAAAAAAAAAAATAAAATAAAAAAAATAAAAAAATCCAAAAATCGGGTCGTGCACACTCCAACCTGTATGTATTTATTTATTTATTTATTTATTTATTTATTTATTTATTTACTTACTTACTTACTTATTTATTTGCAACGCAATTTCTCTCTCTCTCTCTCTCTCTCTCTCTCTCTCTCTCTCTCTCTCTCTGTGCGTTAATCTGCTAAACCGGGAGCTCGCGCATTTCTAATCCGAGCTCACTTCTCATTTTAGCATCATTGTGCTCACAGCAGATGTAGATATTTTTATTAAAGATATTCCTCCTCTCTCTGCGCATCACTAACTGCAGTCTAGTTTACATTTCTACATCAAGAAAATAACAAATACATAATAAAATAAAAAAAGAACATCAGCATCAGATTCATATAAAAACATATTAACACCATATTAAAATAAAGCTAAAGGAGTCTGTTTCCTCTCAGAAGCTTGCAGTGCATTGCTATTTATTCACTGTTTATCATCCAAGGTTTAAATGTATTATTATCATTTTTGAACAATAGACTATTTCCCATAAATCTGTCCCCGATGTGGAAGATTTGATTTGCGTTGTTTGTGTTTAGCAAATTCACTGTAGCCCAAAAAAGATAAAAATAAAAAAAGATGAAAGCACCTTGCATTAAAAAGGACTAAAAGCATCACTGCATCTTTGCGTGTTTATTTTAAAGAGGAAATGAAAATGTGTGTGTGTGTGTGTGTGTGTGTGTGTGTGTGTATCTGTATGTGTGTGTGTGTGTGTGTGTATCCGTATGTGTGTGTGTATCCGTGTGTGTATGTATCCGTATATGTGTGTGTATCCGTGTGTGTGTTTGTGTATCCGTGTGTATGTATCCGTGTGTGTGCGTATCCGTGTGTGTGTATCCGTGTGTGTGTGTGTGTATCCGTGTGTATGTATCCGTGTGTGTGTATCCGTGTGTGTGTATCCGTGTGTGTATGTGTATCCGTGTGTGTGTGTGTATCCGTGTGTATGTATCCGTGTGTGTGTGTATCCGTGTGTGTGTGTATCCGTGTGTGTGTGTGTGTGTGTGTGTATGTGTGTATCTGTGTGTGTATGTATCTGTATATGTGTGTGTATGTGTATCCGTGTGTGTGTGTGTGTGTGTATCCGTGTGTATGTATCCGTGTGTGTGTATCCGTGTGTGTGTGTATCTGTGTGTGTATGTATCTGTATTTGTGTGTGTATCCGTGTGTGTGTGTGTGTATCCGTGTGTGTATGTGTATCTGTGTGTGTGTGTGTATCCGTGTGTGTATGTGTATCTGTGTGTGTGTGTGTGTGTGTGTGTGTATCCGTGTGTATGTATCCGTGTGTGTGTGTATCCGTGTGTGTGTGTATCCGTGTGTGTGTATCCGTGTGTGTGTATTCGTGTGTGTATGTATCCGCGTGTGTGTGTGTGCGTGTGTATCCGTGTGTGTGTGTGTGTATCCATGTGTGTGTGTGTGTATCCGTGTGTATGTATCCGTGTGTGTGTATCTGTGTGTGTGTATATTCGTGTGTGTGTATCCGTGTGTGTGTGTGTATCCATGTGTGTGTATTTGTGTGTGTGTGTGTGTGTGTGTGTGTGTGTGTGTGTGTGTGTGTGTGTGTGTGTATCTGTGTGTGTGTGTGTGTGTGTATCCGTGTGTGTGTGAATGCGCACTGCAGGATCAGAGTGTTTTATTTCCCTGCATGAATAGAGGTTTCCAAAGTAGCTGATGGTATCTGAGAGCATGTGCGAGCACTGACTTGCCTCTCTATGTTACGCCCAAACACTCACTGCTTTTAAATCCAGTCTAAAAACTTATTTTTATACTTTATCATTTCACTCAGTATGAGAGCTGTTTTATGTATCTGGTCAGTGTGTTAATGTCTGTTTTTTTAATGTGTAACATCTGTTTTATCTTGATTATTCTTGTACAGCACTTTGGTAAACAATTGTTTTAAAAAAAGTGTCTCTGACCGGCTGCGTTACATTAATGCTCTCAACTCGCCCTTGCTGACTTTCCCTCACTGCTTGGAAGTGTGTGTGTGTGTGTGTGTGTGTGTGTGTGTTACAGTAATGCTCTCAACTCGCCCTTGTTGAGTTTCCCTCACTGCTTGGAAGTGTGTGTGTGTGTGTGTGTGTGTGTGTGTGTTACAATGATGCTCTCAACTCGCCCTTGTTGAGTTTCCCTCACTGCTTGGAAGTGTGTGTGTGTGTGTGTGTGTGTGTGTGTGTGTGTGTGTGTGTGTGTGTGTGTTACAATGATGCTCTCAACTTGCCCTTGTTGACTTTCCCTCACTGCTTGGAAGTGTGTGTGTGTGTGTGTGTGTGTGTGTGTGTGTGTGTGTGTGTGTGTGTGTGTGAACACACTCGACCTTGACAGCAAGAACAATGCTGTGATTTTCGCCCCTGTGACTTGTTCAGACTGTTTGCTTTGAATGATTTCATTATCATGTGCTAACAGAGTGAAGTGAGGATGTGTCAGATCAGCTGTCATACAGACTACAGATGGAATAAAAACACATCTTTAAATGTCCCATTTAAGCATTTTATCGATCCTGATCCACTCTGCACATATAAATCACTTCATCTGTCCTTTTTTGTCTTGTTTTCTTCAGCTGAGTTGAGAAAGAAATGGGATTGCAAGATGGCATACTCTTAAAAAAAGAAAATGGATCGTTAAGGATTACTAATAATTCATTCATCTTCAGTAGGAGCTTTATCCTGGCAAGGGTGGATCTGGAGTCTCTCTCTCTCTCTCTCCCTCTCTCTCTCTCTCTCTCTCTCTCTCTCTCTGTCGAGCTACGCATGCTGCTCCTGAGATACCAGTGATCCTGACCCCTTCTGCTCTCCGGACCTGCCTGATCCATCCTGATGCCCTACTTCTGGTTGGATTTCTCATCACCTGAAAACCACTCGCTGCTTCTGAGGATGGATCCACATGGACAGCTTAAAGTTACAGATTACTGTGGATGGTGCCACTTAGAGACCATGAAGATGGCTCTGGAATTGATACGAATAGTTTTGCACTCAAGTCTCCATCAGTGAACAGTTGATAACTTCAACAAAACAGACTTCAAGTTAAAACTATAATGAATTTCCTGTTACACAATTGCACTATTTGACCACATAGTACACACTTATAGAAGGGAATGATATATAATCACACTATCCATTGCACCCAGATGAGTCTGGTTCCTCTCAAGGTTTCTTCCTCATATCGTCTCAGGGAGTTTTTCCTCACCACCGTAGCCTCTGGCTTGCTTGTTAGGGAACAATTTATACATTTAAAATGTATATCCTGAATTTATATATTTCTGTAAAGCTGCTTTGTGACAATGTCCATTGTTAACAATATATATAAATAAAATTGAATTGAACTGAATTTAATCCCAGGAGCACTGGGAGTGAGGTGGGAATACATCCCCGAAAGGACACCAGTCCATCCCAGACCCCATGCACACACATTCACACACCCAGGGCAAGTTACACACACACACACACACACACACACACACACACACACACACACACACACACACATATATATATATAGCTCCATAAAGTTATTATTGTACCTAGTGGTCAAAAATGGTAACCGCAACACAAGCACTAGTAGAGGCACTTTGGGGCAGGAATCATGCTGCCCCATGCCCAGGGGAGGAACAGCACATAGAACAGTTAATGACAGAGTTCCCAGAGTTGTGTTTTTACAACAATTTAGTCTAATTTAACAACACTCGGTGGCCACCATGATCCTGTTTTGTAGCAAATAATTGGAATGGAATGGAATAAATTTCCACCAAAAGGCAAATTGAAAGTGAATAAAGTATGTCTGTAATGTACAGAACCAGTTATGGAGTGGATAATCATCAATTCTGTACATCAGAAATGCGTGAAAAAAGAAGAAGGAGAAAGATATGTCTCCTTTTTTCCATTGTCCAAATTCTCTTGGGTTAGCGTCAGGTCTTTTGTGTAAAAATCTTGCTTAGACCTGGCAACCCTGGTTAAAGATATTACCGCAGACACAAATGAACAAATGTAGATGAAAAACTGCTCAAAATGAGCTGCTAAACTTTACGCTGGATGACTGTGTGTCGTTGAATCTCAACTGTCTATTACAGGGTTCCTCACCTCCTCACCTCCTCTCTTCCCGTTGTTTCCATTCTTTTATGATTCCATAAATATTCATTGCACATCAGAGAACAACGCCGAGTGTGTGTTACAACATGGAAATTCAGACAGAAAGCTTTGTGATGTGATTCCTATAGCTGAAGTCAATAGCGAAATGGAAAAAAAAAGATTCTATTTATTTTTTCCAGTTTCTATCTTTATTGTTTCATGCATTTTATCCTATAACAGAATGTTCAAAGGAGAAGAAGCCCTTTAGGAAGAATTCCACAAGAGCTAGAATCATTACGGTTATTAATATCAATACCCACAGTGTCAACATCACAAAGTTTTCTGTCTGAATTTCCATGCTGTAACACACCCACACACACACACACACACACGCACACACAATTTGTAATGAATATTTATGGAATCATAAAAAAAATGGAAAAAAGGAAGAGAGAAGGAGAATCATACATAGACAATTTTGTGTTCAATACCAGAGAACAACAAACCCTGTGTGGGTTTCTGTTTCTATTCTTCAGTCTTCTGTATTTCTCACTAGATGACAGCATCGGCCCAGAATGCTCTGTGGCATGACATCTCTACATTTCTCATGGTTTTATTATGCTGTGGCTGCAGCAGTGTGGACGGCAAAGTGGATTAATATTTCAGCACGAACCACTTCTGTAAAGTTATACATAGCGAACGATCATTTCCTCCAACACTAGCCAACGCTGTTTGAAGATAAACGCCTATACTGGCTTGCTAATCCTGTTAGCTGTTACGCTTTGTTTTGCCCAGTCTGAATTTATAAATAGAAAGTCCTGGATCAAAGATTTCACTCTCTGACAAACAGGGTTCCTTTCAGCCTGCTCTCATGGCTGAGGTTTTTAGCCTGAAGAACATTTAGGAAGGTTGCCAGATGAAGAAGGTTGTCCAGATTACCTCAAAACTAGCCTAAATGCTAAATGATCGAGTTAGCTGATTTATTGCATTTGTGGATCTGAAAACATCAGTGTAAAGACTTTGACTGAAAACAAAAAGATCTTTCACTGACAGGAAAGCAAACTATCAAACTCAAATTCACAAACAGGAACCAAAGACACTTAAGTAAAAAAATGAAAACGATGTACTCTATATATACATACTGAAAGATGTTAAATGGCGACACACAGCACAATCCACTTTGCATTTTTATTACACAGAAATGCAAAACACTTTTTTTTCCTCTTATTTTTAAAAAAAATAAAATATGCACATTCCACCATTTTGCACACAGCGAACGGATTTCAGTGATTTCAATGCAGCGTAGATTTCCAGCCTGTGATTCAAAATGGGGCAGTCCTGATGATGTGATTTTGTAAAGAATGTCAGGTAATGTTAGTTAGCTAGCTATTTTTTTTTTCTTCCAGAGCTGCAGTCAAACAACATTAGAAAAACTGAGAGAAACAGAGTTCAGTGAAGTTGGTGTTTCATAATAAGCAACTCCTCCGTTTTTTTTTTTAACAATAAAAAAAGATCACAGCCCTGCCTTGTTGCTTTCTATTGGCTCAGAAGATGGAAGTTAACCTTGAAGAAGCGAATTAACCTTGATGCGAAGTGAAAATAACCGCAACCAGAAGCAAAAGCACGTGTTTCGCATCTCGTGTCCTTTCCCCTTCAGTGAATCTGCTTTTCCACCGGGTGCATTTTATTCGTATTCAGTCTGACTGCTGTCTTAGCTGAGAAAGCGGAGAGTGTAGTTCTCAGATGTCTCCCATATCCACATAGCAAAGACTCAAAAATTGTAAATGGTCTGCCTAAAACCATAAATATTGGCACCAGAGCTGTGCAAGAATATTCCACAAGAAACACAAGAAACGTGAGAAAACGTTCAAGAGACAACGGTAAAGTGCACACACAGTGCAGGATGACTCAAGAGCCAGTCAGTGAAGCACCCACAGAACCTGCCTTTCATTTGTTAGATTGTAAACTGTGCTATTTAATTATGTGCACGAATCATTATCCTGAGATGCTGTTTAAAATCAATTGCTAATAATCTGTTAACGCATAAAAGCTAGTGCAAGTTCATGCTAATGCATTTCCATTAGCATTCTTTTCTCATTAGCCATTTTCTTCATTTTCTGAAGTATTCCTGTAATAAATATATATATGAAAAGTACAGAAATATAAAACCAGCATGGCTCGACAAGCCTTACAAACAACTGTATCATACATATTTACAAAACCTTTATCAGCCCAGAACACAAAGCCTAGTTTTGCTCGATAAGCCTTCCTCTCTGAGAGGTCTTCCTCAGCAGCTTCCTGTAGTCATAAGGGTTGTCCTCATTTTCCATAGACAGCATTCTGAGAAGAGAGTGCCTGCTGACAGAGAGGAGAAGATGAAGCTATAAATGGCACGGAGGATATGACGCAGGAATAAAAAGAGACTGTGTGTGTAATGGAGCTGTTTGTCTTTACACAACTTTATCATCTCATGCTTCACCCAATACATCACTCATGTCTCTGAATATTTTACACAGAATATGCATCTTCTGGCAAGACATGCAAGGTCACATTCACAGTTAAGGCCTTGCAAGTGTGAGGATTTAATACAGACTACAGACTGAAGAGCAGTTTAGACGTTATGCATGAGTTATGCATCTGGGGGCGAAGTTCATTTTAAGAAGAGGAATTAATTCACGATCCTGAACTTGAACTTAAGCACGTTTTTCTGGCGCGATATGATCTTGAGTGAGGAGCACTATTAAGTCCAGCGTATGTTTTGGCTGTAAATACATTCAAAAATATGACATAGAATGCCATACGCCAATAATAAGTACATAAATATCACACTATTCATTAATTAATTAATTAATAATATCATCGATTTAAAGTCCACGAAAAGGTTTTTTTTTTCTCACAGAGGAGACAATATCTTAATCTCAGACCCTGCTTATCTCAGAATTTTTATGAATAAACTTATGAATTAACATAGCCTGGTTGTTCTGGCCCCGTAGTGGTGTAGACGCTGGCGTCCACAGACTGACTGTTGTGTAAAAACAGCTTTCGTATAAAGCAAATAGTGACAAAATCAACGAAAGCTGCACATCACCTTTCAAAGTAATAAACTGTCTATCTACATATGAAATGCGAGCTTTCTCTGTCTCACTGTCGTGCAGCACTCAATAAGTAAACAGATGTTTACGGCCTGCGGGGTTTCCTGATGTAACGTGGCCTAGTATATACTGTACTGTATATATTTTACAGGAGGACAAGTTTAAATTAACAAAAAATATTGGTATTAATTTACAAATTCAACCGATCAAAATAGTGAAGTAGAGAAGAGTGATAAAATAGATGAATCACCTTAATGACACGTTACGGTTTCATGAACTTGATTTATCTCGTGGCACCATTAAGTTAAATTAACTGTATGTGTGCAGTAGAAAAGAAACAAAAAGGCAAAATAATAGGATTTGATGGATCAGGTGTTATTTTATGTGCTGCTGCATAATGAGCGAGGAAGCTATATTGTTAAATTAAAACAGTGATTATGGTGATAATTACAACTAGGACTATTCATTGAGTAATATTTTGGCAATATATATATATATATATATATATATATATATTATTTTATTAACATTTATATAGTTTATTTTATTGCTCATGTTTCACTTCTCTCTTGCTTTTATGTTACATATTAACAAAGTGTGATCTGCTTTATCAGTGCACATTTTCTATGCCACAAATTTTCAGGCTTAAAGTCAGACACTTGTACTTAAGAAATATCTGGCAACCTCACGGGCGTGAACCACACACAGCTGATTTTAATAACCTGAATGGGGAGCTCAGAAAATGAACTTAAGCAAGCTACATCACCCGACTCTGAATACGAGGAACTTTATTCACAATAATATTAAACATAATTTGCGGACTTAATTTGGCTGCATGGTGCATGTGTGTATACACACTTCATCTGTCATCTGGAGTTTCAGACCACTCACCTGTTCTGGTTTGGAGATTTGGGGCTGTCAGACGTGGCGATTTCGGACTCTGGTCTCTCTGTGTCTCCGGACGACTCGCTTGTGGATTTGTTGCTGTTCAGACTCTGGTAATACTGATCATCGGTGTCCAACAGCTTCTTAGAGCTGGAGATCACAGAGAAATAAATGCATGGTGCTAGAGTCATCATGAGGTCACATGACCAAGCCATAATGTAAATGATTCCTATTTTTTGTGGTAGTCCAGGAAACATTGTTCTACTGCAGTATATATCAGGGGTGTCCAGTCTTCTCCACAAAGGGCCAGTGTGGGTGTAGGTTTTCATTCCAATCACGCAGGAGCCACGCCTGATTCCACCTGTTTAATCAGCTGATCTTGGCTTTCAGTGGACTCAGGTGTGGCTTCTGCTCGGCTGGAATGAAAACCCGCACCCACACCGGCCCTTTCCGGATAAGATTACACACACCTGCTGTATAGCATTCTGAAAAGTTTTTTTTATCTTATTAACTCTAAGAGAGATAAAAAAAGAGAGGATGGTGAGGGATGACTGTTTTGGAGCTATAATGCACCAGCTTCAGCTTTAAAGAATGAGGTTCTAGTGAGTTCCACAGCTTGTGTAGAAGTAATTATTCATTCAGTGCCTGTCTTTTTCCTGTGATGGAATCGAACAGCAGTTTTCTTTCAGTGCGTTTCTCTGTATCTCTGAACACCATCAGGACAGTTATGTAAGGTGTGTGTGTGTGTGTGTGTGTGTGTGTGTGTGTGAGATGTAAGCTTCAGTGTCTGGGTTTAACTCAGTGTTATTTCACCGTGAGAATCTCTTTAAATCACTATCTCTTATACAGCAGTACACAAGTTCCCATCACACTCACACAGGCAGAGTGAAAACACACACACACACACACACACACACACACACACACACACACACACACACACAATGACGTGCAAGTGCACAATGATGCTGTTTTTCTCCTTACACTGTCGGCCATCTTGCTTAACTGCATGTGATTTCAGAGGACATCTTTTCTCACTGGAGCTGCTGGACATCCCTCTCTCTCACTCTCTCTCTCTCTCTCTCTCTCTCTCTCTCTCTCAGGCATTCTCTTGGAGAGCTGTCTGGGGTTTTGGCAGCTTTTCTGACTTTCTACAATTTCCTCTCTCTCCTCCTCTTTCTTCTCCTTCCTCTCAACTCCTCTCTCTCGCCTCCTTTTTCTCTTCTTCTTTCTTTCTCCTTCTCTACTCCATTCTCTCTTATCCTTGTTCACTTCCTTTCTCTCTCCTCCTTACTCTCCCTCTTTCTCTGTTCTCCCTGATGTCCTTTGTCTTTCCTGTCTTTTCTGTCGCTTCCTTTTTTGTCTATCTATCTATCTATCTATCTATCTATCTATCTATCTATCTATCTATCTATCTATCTATCTATCTAGGTATTTTAAAATGCTATTTATTCTATGTTAAATGTTAGTGTCGGACTGTCAAAAGTAAAAAAAGTCCCTCTCTCTCTCTCTCTCTCTCTCTCTCTCTCTCCTTTCTTTCCCTTCTTCCTCTCAGGCTCTGATCCTGGTTGGTGTCTCTTATGTCGACCTTCTCACTCTTAATGATGCATGTAAACTACTGCTGTCTGTCTCCATCTGTAAATCACTGCACCTGATGTCTCCAGAGTCTGTTTACTCTGCATGAGTGTGCGCACACACACACATACACACACACACGCACACGCACACACACACACACACGCACACACACACACACACACACACACACACACACACACCCTCATACACACCCTTATACACATACAAGACATGTGACAAAGAGTCCTGAGAGAGCAGTGGAAAAGCTGTGTGTGTGTGTGTGTGTGTGTGTGTGTGTGTGTGTGTGTGTGTGTGTGTGTGAAATCTCCTAATAGAACACACACATTTCAGCTTGCTTCCCATTCAACAGTTCTAATACTTTCAATAATAATTGTAAATGAGTTATATAAAAATAATATTCATAACAATTTGAATAATATGTTAAATTCAAATAATTTGAAACTTTAATCATATACTCTTGATTTTTTTTAAAGGTTTTGGCCTTTAATGAAAGTGATTCGAATTTGTATGTGTGTGAATGTTTATTCTTTTATCAGATTTTATGATGATATTTTATTGTAAGTGTGACTGCTCTTTTATTTTCATATAATTCTTGTGATTTTGATTTTGAAACACACTTCCTGTTCGAGCAGTTTCTCGTTGCGTTCCTCACACTGGCCGTCTGCTTTAGTGTTTTTGAGTGTACGCAGAACTAACTCGCTCACCTCTGCTTCCTCGTCCTCTTCTTGTCATCCTGGATGGATCGCTGCGGAAAACATGACCACAGGGAACAACCTCATGAGCTGAGCACACAGGAAGTGGAGGCAGA
The DNA here is from genome assembly GCA_037576815.1 of Pangasius larnaudii. Classification (NCBI taxonomy): domain Eukaryota; kingdom Metazoa; phylum Chordata; class Actinopteri; order Siluriformes; family Pangasiidae; genus Pangasius; species Pangasius larnaudii. The sequence goes on from CM074916.1 coordinate 28,539,782, forward strand.
ACCGCGCTACGGTTCACTGTGCATGAACATGAACTCACGTGGATGAGGCTGTAGTACGTCGAGTCTTCAGGAGTGCTCAGAGTCTTTGGCTTGGTGCTCCGGCGAGACGTCCGTGTCTGCTGTGTACCAGCTGGCGGGGACAGAGACGAGACATTATTATCTTTGTGTTTATCTTTGAGGTCAGACTACAATTACTGACTGTGTGTCCTGTACACTGTTACACAATAACCATCATAATAATGATGTACAATTGCTTAAAATATGATATTTTGACTGTGGAACACTGTTACCTTTTACACTCCCACAAATTGGGGTCAGAGGTCAAAAATGTAGGAAACATCATTGAATTTCAGCATCAGAATACAAATACTAGATATTTCTAGATATGACAGATGTATTTGTATGGCTAATTTCACTATGTGGTGTTGACTGTCTTCTTAGTAAAGTACGAAAAGTAAAGATTGTTTGTGTTTGGATGGGCTTCCTGTCAGCCATTTTATAGACACGCCCCTTCACTCCACCACTATCTTAGTCTGAAATCGGTAAGCACCCAGCGCAGCCAGGTAATTATTCTGCGAGCAAAAAAAAATAAAAAATCACTTGAAAAAAACAAGAAACACAGTAAAACCAGAATAAACACTGGCAGCACTTTTCCAAGATGGAGTCATTTATTACTGTGATGGAGGTGAAGCTGGACGCAGAATTAGAGAAGTTGCTCCTGGACAAGTCTCTAAACTCAATTGGTATAAATCTTATATAAATAATTTCTTTCTGTCATTTCAATGAGAAATAAGGCAGCGACTACACTCGTGAACATTCTCATAAATCATTATAAGCCAAATTTACTGTGTTTAGAGCATTATAACTCTATTGAATGTGTGTGTGTTCTTGAAAGCGATGTCATGACAGGCCTTGCTAATGTTCACTGCAGTTAGCATGCTAATTCGAGTTAACCCACTGTCGGTTCTGGGGGTGGAGCTTTGTGTACCTAGGCGAGAATTGGATGGAAGTAAACAAATCATTCAAAGCTTATTCAGCTCTGCCTGTTTAACCATGAGAGACATAATCTTGGCAAAATGTGACAGGTCAGATTGTGGTTCCGGTGGTTCCTGATGGTGAAATGCAGCCCTCCATGGTCCATGATCCCTTTTACACACTACTAGTTATAATTCATATAAATTCACGACTAGTTATGAAATTCAGCAGGGAGCTAGATTTAAACTCTCAATGTATGTGGAAGGATTTTACGCCCTGACTCAACTGCTGCAACTGAGCGCTTGTGCATCAAAGTGTGTATTTTTTAAGAGAGAAAACAAGCATGAACACGTCTACGTAAACAAGTTCTTTATATCAAACCCTATTTAAATTCGTGGTGCTTTCACTTATGCGATGTTTAGTCTGTTGGAATCAAACCCTGGTGCGATTTCCTCTTTGAAGTGGATCGTTTGTGCAGGTGAAAGCAACTCAGGTGCAAAACTAAATAACTGGTCCCTGACCATCTAAGCGAGGTGGCCTCAGTCTGCCTCGGTCAATTGCGGTGAAAAAGCGATTCAATCCTGAATCAACTCAAATGCAGGAAGTGAGCCAAGCAAGTGTTGTAGGGTTGTGGATGACATTTTTCTGTAGATGTGAGCTGCTAAATTGAGCCAAAGGGCTGAGCTAAGTGCTGCAGAAATGTGTGTCCTGTAGATTTGGACTGACAAAAAAAAAAAAAGAAGAGAAGATAAACAAAGGATGTGATACACAAAATGTTTTAAACTCATAATTTTTGTAATTATCTTGTAATATATTGAGTGTGGCTCCATGTTCTCTATTTCGCTATGCTCGGGTGAATTTTTAGGATTTCTACACACACTCGGCGAAGGCTTGCTCATGTTTTTCCGTCGTCGTAAAATATACACAGTGAGAAAACAAACCAAACCAAATAGCAAACGAAACAAAAGTATACATTTCACACTGATTCGCACTCCGGGGTAAAACTGCCCTTCGATCACTGAGATGATGGATATTAGGAACTCTTTGATTTGTTATCTTAGCGTCATTGTATTCAGCGCTAGCATGAAGGCGACTAATCAACGTTGTCAGGTTTCAGCAGGAGGAGGAAGTTTGTAACATGTCCACTAAAAGGTCATCAGTAATTCTCCATTGCTCAGAGGAGCGAAGCCAATTTAAAGTGTTCATATTAAAGCTAGGCGTAATTGCAGGAGGTGTTTCTCATGAAATATGATTAGCATTTAATGACCTTTGTAGAAAAGGAAATATGATTGATATTCAAAAGGCCACTCGGATTTCCGGCGTCTTGGAATAAGCAACAATAATCAAGTTTGATTGTGATTTTGTTTTCTTTTTTTTCTTTTTTTTTCTTTTCATTATTACACCAGACGTTTTTTTATGACTATGACAAATTATCATGCAAGTGATGAAAAGAATTACACTTTCAATGTGTGATATATTGCACATCGTCCATCATGAAAAGGTTAATAACCTAAATGAATTTGATGTGGCTGTGTGTCACACTATTAGGTTTCCTCTCATTCTGACATTAAAGAGCATTTGCTTCAGGTAAAAACACTGATTTTGTAACATTCATGGCAATAAAACATCGCTCCTGATAAATAATAATTTTTTATGGTTCTTTGAGATAATAGATTCTGCAGCTCCACAGTGGACAGCATTAAAGCACATTTACCGCTCTTTTTTTTCTCTCACATCCCCCCAAAGCATTAACACGTATCATCTGATGAAATCCAGTGAACAACAGATGTGCATGACAAAGCGAATTTTCTGATGACACGGCCTGTCGAGAAGCGGCTTTCCTGTTTCGGCACTTGACATCTCTCGTGTTGCAGACAATCGGGCATGGTGATAGGAAAAAAAAAACGACTTTCAATCTCTGATACGATCTGCAGCAGGAAAGTGACTGGAACTGACTGGAACAAAGACCGCTGCAGGTTGCACGTGAGTCTCCTCGTATGAACAGTACAGGAGCGCGCCATTGTGAAGGTCTAAAAGACATCGCTGGTGAGACGAGACAGCACAGTGCGATACAGAAAACTCACAAAATGGAAGATTTGCTGATTTCCCAGTTATGTGTTTTGGGCTAATGTGGAGTTCTACTGAAGCTTGCAACCTGAATTTTCTAATCTCACATGAGAAAACAAAGAAAAGAACAAGCAAAATGGCCGCTCACACTGTCAGTAGTATATAAATACCACTTCTCTATGTTAAAATAAGATTATTAAAGCATTCGAATGCTTTAAAGCATATTAAAGCAGAGCCTATACCAGGAACACTGGGTATGAGGAGGGAATACACCCTGGATGGGATGCCACACCATTTCAGGGCACCATGCACACACACATTCACGCCTAGGGGCAATTTAGTGTAGACAATCCACCTAAAGGTGTGCTTTTTTAGGAGGTTCGAGGAAACCAGAGAACCCTGAGGAAACCTGCGCAGCCATGTGGAGAAGAAGAACTGAAATGCCATATAGACATTAAGCCAAGCTCAGGATCAAAACTGAAGACCCCAGGACCTTGGCGCTGTGCCACTTATTCTACTGACTATACTTTAAACATCTTATGTTTTATTCTGAGATCTGAGTAAAGAAAATAGTTCTTTAGTAATAATAAGTCTCGTATTCTGTGGGTGCTGTGATTGTGATGTGAGACTCTACCTGAGAGCTGTTGACCAGTCCCGAGAGTACTGTTCATGACATGTCCTCTTGTAAACATGCCGTTGCTGGTGGGGTTGATCTGATGAGCCATTATGATCTGATTCAGCTTCTGCTGCAGCATCATGAAGTCCTGAGAGACGCCGCTTATCTGGACAGGAAGAGAAAGTCAAAATGTCACAGCTGCCAAAAGAAACTGTGCTGTATGCCATAATGGCTGACACCATTTACTCTGCCGGGTCTCAAGGGATACTGAGACAAATGGTCAGTGGATTATTGTTAAATCATAGGTAGAATCTTAAAAAATGGATCTGAATAGAGAATTCAGCAGCACTGTGGTGTAATATCACTCAATAAATCGTTCTGATATTCTCTCATGGTGGCTAGTTAGTTGGCTTGAAGATTACAAACATTTATTAGTATTAATTAGAGTCCTAACAGAAATCCTGTCAAATTAGCTCAGGTCATCTATCTGGTAACAAAATATGTAAGTGGAAGCTCAGCAGTGAAGATGTTGGACTAATGATCAGAAGGTCATGAGTTCAATCCCTAGCACCGCCAAGCTGCCAGTGTAGGGCCCTTGAGCAAGGCCCTTAACCCTCAACTGCTCAGTTGTATAAATGAGATAATTGTGAGTTGCTCTGGAAAAGAGCGTCTGCTAAATGCCATAAATGTGAATGTAAATACAGGCGCTGATATATGTACCAATGACTTCCCTTTTTCTACATCCATATATGGTCACAGGTGCACTCAGAACTGCTCTTATTTCCATATATGGAATAAATGACCAAGTTCATTTCCATTTGTGTGGCAGCCCACAAATTCCTACACAAGGTCAAATTGTGGCATTTTCTGCTTTATATATAGTTCTGAAAACTACAAATCTGAAAAACTGAGTCATTTAAATATTTGAAAACTTTGTGCTTTGTCACCTGTACATAAAAGTTATTTGATGAAATATTTTAAGTTATATTCCTGAAAACAAAGTGCTGCACACAGTGAAATTTCAAATGTCCCAATGATCCCTATATCAGCACTCTTGGAACGCCGCTTGACCAATCAAATTAGTGGACAGGAATTAACTGCTGGGCAAAATCTTGTGAGGATGTTGGCACGGGCAGGAAGAAATAACTATAGTATTAATTTAACCTGATTAATGCGTGTGTGGCATGATGGTGCAGCAGGGACTGGGTTTGATTTCATTCAGGGCTTTGAAAATACAGAACCGAATCACGTTGGATATATGAAAACAAACTGTGTTAATGAAACTCAGTTCAATCAGGTGGAACCCATGTACACATTTGAATTAAGTAAATTCAAGGAGCTCTTTTTCAGTGCGAGGCAAGGTTAGAAAACAGCTTAAATAATAGCATTTCCACACTGTTTTTGGTAAAATATTAAAGAAAATGTTTGTCATTTTTGAATTCAGCCATAGTAACACCTGACAGATTTTATACAAACTCGAAAATATGCCATCTATGGCTTGTAACCTGCAGAATGATCCAATGGCTTGACCCTCTGACACCCAAATCATCTATTTTGGTTCTACTTCCTGGATTTAACCCAGGCCTATTAGTCCTATATGTAAACTAGTTCCAGATATGACATCTAATCAACTGATAAACTTCCTGTTAAAGACAATCTTGGATCTTCTCCCTGTCTGGAGAGCCTTTCTACTCACATGTTTGGAGAAACTTTCAAAATCGTTCTTCTCCTTCTGCGCTTGCTCGTCATCATTTTGCTTTGACTCGTCTCCATTCTGTCCCTCAGATGTAGGTCCTGTTGGTTCTTTCTCCTTCTCAGGTTCTTCTTGAGTGGTTCTGGACTTCTCAGATCCATTGTTTTGACCCTGTGAGGGGTTTTGCCCTTCTTCTGTCACCTGTCCTGCCCTCATTGGCTTCTCTTCTGAGTCGTTTTCCTGAGTTTGGGGATCTGCATCTTTCTTCCCCTTTGCTGGAAGCTGCCCTTCCTCTTGGAGCTTCTTGCGTTCTTTGTATCCTCTGAAGTTGCTCTGGATAACTGTAGCCGCTTTGGCTTCCTGATCAGTGTTTACTTCCTCCATTGTGGCTTCGTTTGGTGCAGACTCTTCTCCAGATCCTGGTGAAGCAGCTTCAGGTTCATCTGCAGAGGGAGTGACCTTTCCTTCACTATTCCCAGGCTCTTTTGCTCCGTCCTCCTGGGCTGAATCTGCGGATGACTTGTTCTCCTCAACCGGAACATCCTCTTTTACGTCTTCCGTATTCTGTTCATTCTCCTTTTGCATGGCTTCTCTAAAAGAAAACAGTACAGCGTGTTAGCGGGATTTTGTCCATTGCAATACTTTCTACTGTAGTTAAAAACTTTTGCATACTTTTTCCTTTGGAGGCTTCTCCTCTCTTTGTGCCCTCTAAAGTGTGCCTGGATTTTTGTAGCAGCTTTGTTCTTCTCATCCACTAACTCCTTGTACTTCTTCCTTGCCAGATATCCACGGCATACTAGCCACAAAGATGGAGAATGTTCACGAGGACAACACAAGTTTGCCAGCTGAAGTTTCATTGCTTGGAAATATTGTTCTTACCTGCTTGAAGTTCAACAATGACAGTGTCCTGGTTGGCTTTGGTTTTATCATCAGCCATTTGTTTTCTCACCATGTGTCCTCTGAATGCTGAAGAAGACAACAGTACATGCTAAGTACAGGCGTTAAACCTAGTCCCAATGAACTAATCGTGTAACTTCACAACATAAGGCCATTTGGCATGAACATGAACCCTGACTATACCCCTTTTCCAGAGCCTGGGGGCAAAGAGGCAGTGATATGTTATTTACTCACTACGTACCACTTGGGATGTGCTGTTATAGGAAAATAATTAACAATGAAATAGTATGATGCAGAAGGTGATTATTTTCCAATAACAGCACATTCCAAAGTGCTTTATTCCTTTTATATCACAACAGTTTGTCCACACTAACAAGTTTTATTTATTAAAGTCTAAAAGTCTAAACTTCTCTGTCCTGAAGATTTTCCAGAACACTAAAATTCAAAGCTTTACCTCTGACTGTTCCTAAACAAACATCTCCTTACTGAAAACTTCACCATATCTACTGTATATTTTTTTCATTCATTCATGTGGAGTGTCTGCCATACAACTCTCTGGGTAAGTGGTTTCTACATAAAGACATACTATAACGTATTATATATTAAGCACATTAACAAAAAACTGTCATTTTCAGCTGCATTCCAGTCAGAGCTGCTGTTATAGAAAATTAATCAACAATCAAGGATTGTGACTAATCAAAAATTGAGAACTCAACAGAACTTTTTCGATCCAGCAACCATAACTTGCTCCAAGAACATCATTTTGTCAGTGTTCAGAGGCTTTTCAAGCTAATAGCCAGCACACAGAAGTGTGTACATAGGACACGCAAGAAGATTCTGAAGCTTGTTTCCAGATAAGTGTACAAAAATATATCAGATCCTCTTTGGACTGTGGGCAGAGAATCTGAGGCTGAGGTTAATGTTTACTTTAGAATGTCCTATAATGTCCTGTGAGAAAAATGATAACAAACAAACTAAAGTGCCATAAAGAAATGTTGTCTATGTTCAAAACCATAAAATTCCACAAAAATTAAGGGTTCCGTCAGAGGAAAAAAAACCAAAGATGCTAGCTAGATGTTTTTTCTAACTTTTTTTTTTTTAAATTTAAATTGTTTTTAATGAATTTTAAGTTGAATTGCTTCACCTGTCCTGATCTTGCACTTTGTACTAATGCATATCCACAGTATATTTTGCTACTGCATGCTAATTAGCAATGTTTTTACTAACACATTAACTGGACTGAGATGTATTTAGCATGTGCCTTCACCTGACTGCAGGACTACAGCACTCTCAGTTCTCTTCCCCAAGATTTTTCGGTAGTTCTGGACCACGAGCCAACAACGAACGTATGCCTGGAGCAGCACGACCCGGTCCATGGTTCTCCTGACCATCAAGTTCAAGTGCTCCACGTGATAATACTTCAGAAAGACCTGAAATAAAAGCACACACATACTGTATCTCTCTCTCTCTCTCTCTCTCCAGATCTTTGATCTTTGGAAACTGTTTCATTGGTCTGAACTTTAAACTAACTCTCAGGGTTTGGACTTACATTCCTTACTCTTGTATCTCTATACAGAACCTTTCCTTAAGCTTTTACATGGAAAATATGATTGGATTTCCCCAGAATCTACTACAATTTCTACCTTTGTTTTGCCCAGAGCCCAGTTTTCCAGCTTGGCTTTCTCCAGAATAGCTGCACACGTCTCACGACTGACGGTCGGCTCCTCGTTCATACGGAAAGCCAGCATGTAGTATCTACAAACACAATGTGTCTTAATAGCAATCAACACTGTACAGCTGAAGAGTGCTTATCTAGACTGTGTCTGTATATTCAGTATGGAATAACCTATATTTATATGTTTGGATGACTCTGGATTTTTTTTTGCATTATTTTCTGGAACAGCGAAGGCTCAGTGAAGAACTTTATTAAAAGCTTGAGTGTTTTTTTTTCTGTGTTTCAGAGTTCCAGTGGCCTCACGTGTGCTGCAGACTGACCTCTGGATGAAGTTAGCGAAGAGGATGCGGTGAGAGTAGCCCTGTCTGCGGATCTTAGCCGTCTCCAGGATGCCAGTGTAGCGCAGTTGAATCAGCACCTTCTCCCTATCGAACTTATGATCCTGGCGGTCGTTATTAGGTTTGATACAGCGGATGAAGTGCGGCTGTCCGGCCACCATCTTCGAAAGCAGGTCCATCAGTGAATACTATAAGAAGGAAAAAAAAAAGAAATGAGTGGTAGTTACGAGTTGTAGCTAATTTGTGACACCTTAAAAAAACATTTAAAAAATAACTAGGAAGTAACTTGTTCTGTGGACATTCCGCAACATTAAATGTAACTACAAATAGCTAAAAAGTCTAGTTTTTTTTCATAAATAAAAAAAAAACAATGTAGTTGTTGTTAAATTGATGTGGTATAAGAGAAATAAAACACTTCAGGATGTGCCGTTAAAAGGAAAATAATCAACCCTTACTCCATTGTTGATTATTCCTATAACAGCACACACCATTTTTTAAAAATTCCTTTCTGAATCAATACATTCAATTAAATGATTCAAATTCATTATTAGAAAAAAAATCGACCTAATAGTAGTTATTATTTAAGTGATGCTCACTCTGAAATAAGAGGCCACGGTTTGAGTCCTCATGTTGGTGGTCTCTCGAGGATGATGTATGCTTTCTGCACCGTTCTCCCCCTGAGAACACGCAACATATTCAAGGAAAATGAGAATTTATAGATTCAAGGGCAGGGCGAGCATCTAACGGGCGTCTAATGAGGACGATAAATATTATCAGGGTGGGGTGAAGGGACGTCGTTTCTAAAGCATGCTTCTAAATATGATGGATTTATTGCATTTCGGGGGAGCAGCTATGAGCAGAGATGGAGGACAGATGTAAAAGTGTGGGTCAGGGTGAACACACGGCCATGCTGGGATCACTGTGCAAGGGAAATGTAGATGTTCTTTTCTCCATGGATGAAAGCTAATACGTCCGGAAGATTAGAACCGCAAGCTGCGAGGTGGGAAGTGGACCACATGGGGTAAATTTTTTTTTACAAGTGATCTAAAGCACATCTGGCTTACTTCGTATCAGCATATATTATGAGAATTATTATTACTATAAGCTAATATTCAATAAATGAATCTTATTGATGGAATGTGGGGTGTTAAATACTACTCTGAAATAATGCTTAAGTGACAAAGGGTCAAAATAACAAGATAATAACCCAAATAAGGAGTTATTCATTAGATATAATGGGATATAAAGTTGAAATAGCATCAAAATAATGACATAGCGCTTGTGAAATAATGACCTCGCACTCTTCCTGCCATAGATCAAGGCAGAAAGAGGGATGGAGGAAAAATAAAGACATGAAAAGGCCAATATGTGTTGAGCGTAACTGACAGCACACGTTCTTCCTGTTGTATTAAGTACATGGATTCATTTTATTAAGCTTAAAATGTAGCTCTTACAGAAAAAAAGTCATGTGAAATTTACACGGTTGGATTCCCCTGACTGGATGATTTCTGTTATTATTTTTTTATGTTTTTAAACGTAACAGATTCACCACACACACACACACACACACACACACACACACACACACACACACATATAACCAGGCTCGTGCTAACCTTGAGGCTCTGTAAAGCACATTTTGCAGAACTACAATCAAATGCAAAACGCACACACAGGTGACAGGCGCAAGTGCAGGTGCCCCTGATCTTCGCTACAGAAACAATGGGCACAATCTTTGATGTGAAATTTCTAAAGAGCATGACTCACCATGCAAATGCATGGAAATATATTCACGGCCTCATCAAAGACGCTTCATTTCAATATGTATAAAGTGCCGATTTGTTTCAGGCGTGGAACTTTTAAATGTACATCAGGCTTTCTCTTAGAGGGATCTAAGGAAGACAACGCCTCACTATAATGCTTATAAAATGAGCTCTCATAGACCAAGAATTACAAAATAGAACAACACTATGCTTATGTCCGTAAGGCTACATGACACCTACATAACCCCTTAATAACTGACACGAAGCTACACAGACAATCATAAGCCAGTTTGCTTTATGGTGTCACCTGACATATAGATAAAGTGTTGTGATTTTTCTTGTTATAAGGTTGTGTTATGACACTTTCTAGGCTGACTAACATTAGGACATTACTGTGTAACTACATGTGCTAATGTCAGAGTGACATAATAGTGATAATGTGAGGTTATTTTTTGTAGGGTACAACAGCTATGTTGAAAAAAAAAGATAAACACTGACAACTATTATCACCCTGTAACAACATTTATGCCAGTATACATATCTGCACATCCTATTTCAATGTCTCAATCATACATCATCATATTAGTCTATATAATTATTTGTTTTTAAATCTCTTGCTTTTATGTTGCATCATATTACATTTGATGGCAAAGAATAACACAATATTTCCTTCTTCAGTTCGTTTCTATCCCTGATTTTTTTTTTCAAGCTTAAAGGCAAATGCTTGTGTTTGGATGCTATTGAAAAAGCTGTATGCTTCTATTCAAGAAAAATCTCGCAACCTCATAGATGTGAACTATGCGCAGGTGATTTGCATAACATGAATGGGGAGTCCAGAAAATCGACTTAACAAGGTGCGTAACCCAACTCTGAATACCAGGAACTTTCCTCATGTAAATATTGACATAACTTTTAGAAGATTTGTTGATGCTATATCAGTAACATTGAATTGGACTTATTTAACTATTTACAGCATATAGGTTTACTTCAGTTATAATGAAGGGCTTCTAATGTAAGTGTCACAAAGCCCATTGAACATTCACCTTAAATAAAATGCTGGGAAACTCCTAGCTCCTTGTAGTACCATTCAAAATGTCAAATTCATCTAATACTGTATACGCAGCTACAATAATCAGGTACATACAGGTACATATACCTCATACACACACACACACACACACACACACACACACACACAGTGGGAAAGATAATGGAAGCACAACATGCTACATCCATTTCCTGTGGGCGGATACTGAATTCTGTGTTATTACCTCGCTGACTGACAGGAGTTTGTACAACATCAGCACTTCCCTCTTTAGAAAAAGAGACGTGTGCATAAAGGGAGGAAATATAAATCAGGCAGGAAGCAAAACAGATGAACAGAAGGAGAAAGTAGAAAGAAGAAAATTCAGTGCATGCTGGAAGCCTACATCTTAAAGATACGTTATCTTATCAAGCTCCGTATATACCTTGACAATGTTTACAGAGCGCTGAGGAGAGCGCTGACGTGACCCGAGCCGCCCCGATCCTGTCCCCTTCCCTTTGGTGTGTGCTAGATTACCTGGTCAGAGAGAAAGTATAAAGTGTTACACGTAACATCCTAATCAAGCAAAACTTTCTCTTGTTATTGTCATAGACATAGAAAACAAAAAGCAATTTAAAAAACCTCAAAAGCCAAAACACAGACTGAGCCGACCATTTTATGTTCTTTTCTCATTGTAATGTCATGATTGAGGCCTGTTAGTTTTCCAAATAAAGGACAGATCGGTCCTCATATTGAGCTGGAAACTGGTATGCTGGTTTTGATGGTATTTGTACAGTACTAGTACGCAACTACTATGCAATGCCCTCAAACCTTCAAAGTGGTGATCAGATTTACATTTATGGAGCACTATGTTCCTTCTACAACTTCCTCAGTGTGATATGAACGTGCAGTTAGTTACAAACAAACTAATGACTTGGAAGATATGGATATAAAAAATATGGGTGAACAGAAAAATGACTCTTGAACTGTCAATTCAAAATATAGTACTTGCAGGTTGTTCCAAAGTCACATAAAAATATTTAACGTCACCTCATGGGTTTTGACATAAGCCTTTCATATCTTTCGTGAATTCTCCAGAATTGCTCCACAATTATATACATAGGTACCCTTCGAATACAAAATCTCTACCTTTCTCTACCTCCGCTGGCTAGTTGGTTAAATTATCTCTAATTACATCAATTTAAAAATATTTTTTTGCTTTACCAGGGCTAGAGACTCTGCATTCATGAGAAATTGGTTCATAGGTGTTAGAAAACCCTGCTGTTATGTTATCTTCTTGAAACAACTTGTCTATGAAGTTGGATTAGTAAAAATGCTTCGTGGATTGTTTGCATTTCCAGCTGGACTAGCTCAGTCTGTGCTTTCAGACCCGTTAGTTGCTCAGAACTGGTTAAAGTCAAATACTAGTCCAGGAAAGAAATAATTGATTTTAAATCCATCCATGATGAGTACCTGAAGGTGAAGACTTTACGAGAAGACAATTAAAGTAGTACTCTAATCACCATAAATAATCACCACACAGATTCTCCCAGAGATCAGAACTTAATTAGATAGCAGAACAAGACTAATTGAGTACTAGCTACCAAGATGCACAGGCTTTTTTCCGCACAGATCCATTAATACTTCCAGGTAAGTGTTTGTTGGCTACAGTCACTCAATACAACTATGGCAAGAATCAAATTAAAAAATGTAATTGTAGTGTTCCAGAAAGTTCAAATAATAAGCTAAATTGAGGACTATTCTGGAAAAATGAAGTGGAGTCATGATGTTCAATGCTTACAAGGTCTCAAAACTCAGAATCGGGGCCATCTGTTCCCTCTTTAGATGGAGCAACTAGTCAAACAGGAAATGTGAATCTGTGTAAAATGGGTTGCACATTTTCTGAAACAACCCTCCCAGCTGCTGATGGCTCTGCTGATGGGGACACACTTCCATGCTGTGAACACTCAGTTCCAGAATCGACTATTTCAGCTGATCCGGCGCATCACCCAAACAAAATTTGGTACATCCTCAAACATTGCGACAACATACACAGATTTATTGTTTTGTAGGTTGACCGGCTATGTTACATTGCACCTAGGTGTGAATAAATGTTTGTGATGTCTACCAATGCACTGGAGTCCCATCCAGGGTGTATTCCTGCCTCACGCCCAGTGTTCCTGTGACCCTGACGTGGATAAAGCCCTTACTGAAGATAAATGAACGAACGTTTAATAGGTTATTGGTGCCACCCTTTGAATTAATGTCATAACTCAAGCAGGTTTGGCCTGTTGTACAGTCTATGTGTTATCATTTCCACTGCCTTATCAAACAGTTCTTCCAACTAGAAAGAGGCAGGAAGGGATCCAGCTTCTGGCAAATCCTCATCTGTGAAATATCTGCTACTGATTTCTACTCATACTGGTTCTTATACACGTATATAATTTACTCCACTTCTTCCTTTCAGTATTGCTTTTCTCTTTTAGCTTATTATTTCAATGCTCTGGCTTACTACAATGACAAATACCCATCAATCACTTAGCTAGAAGTGTGTGCAGGTCTGTGTTAAGCCCATACAAAGCTTCATTAAGAATTATTAATGTGTGATTAGATTTGTGAGTTGATTCGTTTGGCCTCCAGCGTCACCCATTCGCTGTACTCACTCTGCAGTGGAAAGGTTTTGACCTTAAAGAGGCCACCAACAATATATGGCTGGTACGCTGCAAGAACAGAACAAACATCTGTACTGAAATAGATTAGCACAATGTTAAATAGGGCTATGACTGGGCAGTGTTCACTAAACTGACAGCTAACACAATCCAGTGTTTCTCTCTGTATAGCCCAGAGAAACTAATGAGCATCACAGATTAAATCTCATCACTGTATTTTGTTTGAAAGTGAATTTAGCTTGGCTAGGCTTGGTTATATAGACACTGCTTTATAGAGATTTGTGTTTTACTTCTTCTAATACATCAAGTTCAGGGTATGAATTAGCTGAGCAGCTAAATACTAAAGTGTGCTCGGTGAGGTGAATTGCTAAACTCTGCAATGCAGTGGTATAATGTTTAAGGACTGGAGTCTGACATCACCGCTATATAGGAAAATTACTGAACTTCAAGTCACACTGTAGATCCTGCACTCTCAGAAATAAAGGTACAGAACAGTACTTTTCCGGGGGACCATAAGGAGACATGTTGTACTTTTAGTATGTACCTAAAAAAAAAACCCTTTAAAAAATAATTTAAGATACATAATTGAACCTAGAGGACCACTACTCTAAAAGCTCACTACAGTTATTTTCCTATGTGAAAGATACAAACTAAAGCTATAGAACATGCAGCTTTGATGGTACCACCCCAGTGACAAAGAAACGTTCCGTTTATTTCTGAGAGTTTGGTAGGAAGGATGAAGAAATTGAAGAAAATAAATAGAGAAGTGAATGTTGTTCGACAGTAATAAATGCAGTTTTCATCGGTTTTGTCAGTCAAATCAATTTTTATGTGGGTTTATTTTTTGCTTTTTTGCTGTTCCCTTGGAGATACGGCATGTGCTTGTGATCATTTGGATTTCCCATCTAGTCATATCTCCACCCCTGTTCTGTGATTGGTTTGTTACCTGACTGCGGTCACCTGTTCTGTGTTTTATTTATGATAAATATGATATGATTAATCTACTAATT
>CM074916.1:28566420-28591420 GCA_037576815.1 Pangasius larnaudii
CCCATGTTCTCAAAACTCAAATTCTGAGTTTCCTCCCTGGAGATGCTTTGCCAGGCTTCACTGCAGCCACCTTCAGTAGCTGCTTGTTTGTGGGTCTTTCTGCCTTCAGTCTTGTCTTCAGTAAGTGAAAGGCAGCTCTATTGGGTTATATGTTTATATATACTGTGTATATATAATATATATAATATATATATATATATATGGGAAAGTAACAGGACTTTGCGTAATCTGTCTCTGTCAATCTGCAGGTTTCTAATTACTGCATGTTGCCTCTGTAATTATCCTCCATGTTTTTGCTTTGGCATCAGAGCGATTTCAGCGCTGGCGCTGGATGAATGACTCGCCTGATTGTGCTATTCATGCAGTTCTTTTTAAAACACTTCACTCTTAAGTAGGGCAGCTTCATGTTTCCTCTAAAAGAAAATCAATTTACACCCTGACACCCCCTCTGCTGAGGTCACATCTGTCCTGATACACATTCACAGTGCACTTTTACGAAGAGGAAATGACAATGATGGAGGATGATTTTTTTTTTTTAACCTAGAATCATTCAGGAATGCCACTCACGCAGCCTGGTGAATGACGCGGGATTTCTCCAGCAGGTACTCCGAGATCTGAGCTCCCACCACCGTTCCTCCATGCGTGAACTTCATCTCCAGATATTTCCCAAAGCGGCTGGAGTTATCGTTGATGACCGTGCAGGCGTTTCCAAACGCTTCTACGAGGTTGTTCACGAGCAGGATCTTCTCTTGGAGAGACCGGTTGTTTGCCTGTTCAAAATAGAAAGAGACATTTTGATCAGGTAGCTTCAGTGAGGAGCTCTTTAGCAACCAGCATCAGGAAAACTGCTTATAACATGTATACGAGTTTTGGTAACACCTACACAGGCCTTTATATCGCATTCATAAGCATTGTGTTAATGTTTTATAAAGCAGTGCTGGAGAAGTTGTGAAGTTTTATGTAAGTGTTCAAGATTGTTACTGTATTGTAACGTGTGTGTTATTAGTTTGTTTTTGCTAATGTATATGACACTTTGAAGGGTTTGTAAGTGTACATAGTGCTTCATAACAGCAAATTTGATTACCTCTTTACTCTGAGAGGCATACAGGCTTCATAGAGTATAGCAACTTGCCAGGTGTATCTACTTGGGCTGTTAACGATGTGTTATTAAAAATGTACAAAGGAAATAAAAGTTAAAAACTGTGAGCAGACCTTGCCAAGGATGGTGAGCTGCTGGACCAGGAGGTGAGCGCTTTCTGTCTTCCCCGCACCACTTTCTCCACTGATCACGATACACTGCACACGAGGAGGAAGACGAGAGATCAGTGCTAAGCCACACCGCTAACGTTAAAGAGATGCTCCAGTGGTTTTAACCTGATCTACAGCATCTGTAGCAGAAAAGCTGTTTACTTCAAACTCTGTTCTAATGACAGTCTAAGATCTAAGGTCTCTCATGTTTATAACCGGAGTTTTACGATTATATCATTACATTTGTGTTGTACAGTCACACACCTGTGCTCAGACTTGCATTATAAATGAATTTTTATTAAAGAATTTGTGTGATACAGATCAAAAATGTTTATCACTCCCTTCTGTAAGTATGATCTCAGGCTAACGAGCGCTATGCTGCGAGCTTTCGCTCACAAGCCTTTTTACAATCATGTAGTCGTTGTGTTCAGTTGTGTTATATCACTTTAGAGTTGCTTTAAGTCACCTGATCGGTGTTGTAGGACACCATGGACTGGTAGGCGATGTCGGCAACGGCGAATATGTGAGGAGGGTTGGCTGTGCGCTTGGCCCCGATGTACATCTTTGAGTGCTAAGGGAGGAAAGTGTGGGAAAAAAAATCACAAAAAAAAAAGACAACACAAATATAGCACATGAACGCAAATGATTAAAATATTAAACTTCATTTGCAAGAAGGAAATTAAATTAGATTAAATGCTAAAGAGAGAGAGAGAGAGAGAGAGAGAGAGAGATGCTGATGTTATCTATAATGAAATATGGAGGAGGTCTAGTGTATAGTGAGTAGCACGCACACACACACACACACACACACACACACACACACACACACACGCGCGCACACACCTCAGGAGTGTATAGATCGATCTTGTGGAAGGGGTTGACGGCGATAAGGATGTCTCCCACATACGTGTAGATCAGCTCGTTAGAGTAGCGCTTCTGCAGATGTTCTGTCACTGTGTTCTTAAGAAGAGAGAAACACGTTTTACACACACGCACACACACACACACACACACACACACTACATGAAGAGATCTTTCACACTGGCTGCACAAGACATGTGTGTAATCCTCAATTTCTGTTCATCATGTAGCGCACAGAGTGTTTACTGAGAACTTCATTAACCTCATTTCTAACAACATTCCATATATATCTACTGTTCTGTGTGTGTGTGTGTGTGTGTGTGTGTGTGTGTGTAAAACATGTGAGAGAGAGCGAGAGAGAGAGAGAGAGAGAGTGAGAGAGATTCATTCAAAATGAACTAAACATCACCTCTGTGAAATGCTAAAAATAAATAAATAAAAATAATAAATAAATAATGCAAAATAAAAGAAAGAAGCAAATATTTAACTAAAACAAATAAATAAAACAAATAAATTAATATCTATCTATCTATCTATGTAGCAAAAAGGTTTAGCAATATAAAACAAAAATTATGTAATAAAAACTAATATAAAATAAAACAATCAAACAAACAAATAAACAAATAAATAAATAAAATATAAATAAATAAAGTAGCTTTTATAGCTATAGTTTCAGGTTTTGTGTTA
The DNA here is from genome assembly GCA_037576815.1 of Pangasius larnaudii. Lineage (NCBI taxonomy): Eukaryota > Metazoa > Chordata > Actinopteri > Siluriformes > Pangasiidae > Pangasius > Pangasius larnaudii. Next base: position 28,569,217 of record CM074916.1, read on the forward strand.
TATATTTCTTTGTTTGTTTTTGGTCGTGTATTTATTTTAAAATAATCTGATATGGGTGTGAGAAAGGCACTACTGTATATACTGTAAAAATAAATACAATAAAATAAAAATAATACTGGAGGTTTTATGCCATGAAAAGTAAATTCATGTTGGAAAAAAAATGAACAGTAACACTTTTTTATACTGAATAATTTATAGTTTATAATGTATTTGCTAATATACATTTTTGTTTGTATGTAACTGTGTTAATTACGTGGATCTCTGTGATGTAACAAAATGAAAAAGAACAATTCCATATTGCTACATGGAATTTAAACAAACAAACAAACAAACAACTTGTATTATATTAAGATCTTTTTTTGACATTTGTGCGAGTTGAAACAGCCGCGTCAAAGCAGAAATAAAGTTTTGGCCTCCTCCAACTATGCTTTTGGACAAACAGGACTAAATTGCTACGTTTAATTTCAGCTGAAATTTGATTTCATTTAACCCGAGTCCTGTTTTATTTTAAAATCTGTGTATCAAAGCAGGAAGAAAGCAGCAGTAAAAGCATTTTTTTCCCCTCACGTCCTCTGTTTGGGTCAAAAAAAGATTGATTTCCCTGCGTCTGGGCCTATCGTCTGCCTCCATCGCTGCGGGGACGTGAGAAATAAAGTGAGCGTCAAATTCCTCGCAGCAAAACCCGGTGCTGTAATGGATGTGGGAAATCCATCTGCAGCGGTGTGAGCGATTCGTATCTTTCAGCACGCTGATGGGAGCCTGCGCAATCATAAATCACTGCGAATGCAGTTTAACGCACAGAAACTGCTATTGCTCTCTAAACTGTTTGTTTTGTTCATTCGGTCATCTGATGGTTAAAAATGGGGAGTCTAAGGGAAGTCATCACTGTGAGGTTTAAAAAAAACCCACAGGAAATAGGCAGGGTTGGTAAGCATGGCTGCACTCGTTTTCCCGCTTTCTCCTTTAAAGTGCTACAGATGGTGTGTTAGAACAGATTTGTTGTGTGGTCGTGCCATTTAAAATAAATATCTTACTTCATCAAGCACTTCCAGGGTTGCCAGATCCTCCATGTCGTCAGGTTCACCGCTCTGAGTCTTCATGTTGTCGCCCTTTTTGGTGTGAATTCGTTCGTGTCTGCAATACACAACCACCAAACAGTAGCATGAATGTAACTTAAAGAAATGTGACCAGAATTTATTCAAAAACATTAAATATTCAATCAGTTTTGAAAAAAAAAAAAAAACCTCACTTAATCACTTATTGGGCTCTGTAAATTTGAGATACTCAAGCCTGAGATTTATCGCACAGCAATGTTGAATTCTGGCTTCTGATTGGTCAGCAGGTGTTGATTAGTTTTCTATAAACAGCAGCTCTGACAGTAGTGCAGCTGCAAATCACAGGTTTATATTAATGCACTGATTATAATACATTATTGTTTCTATAGTAACAGGGACTCGTACGGCGGACGCTCCTCATTTACAGATTGAAAACGTGTTTAGCCGTTGATAGGGTGAGGTTTTCTGTAAGGACGCGTTATGTAAGGAGTCTCCAGTGTCAGAGCTTTGAAACATTCCGAGGTAAAGCTGTAACAGTTTGCATTTCTCGGCTGCGTTTTGTCTTATTAACTTTAAGAGAGAGAAAGAAAGAGAGGCTGGTGAAGGAGCGACTATTTATATCTGCTATAGCGTGAGTTAAAACGTGTTTTCCAACATTAAATGTAGCTATAAATGGACAAAAAGTATGACACGGTGCAATTGGTGCAAATTGCTGTGGTATAAGAGGATTTGAAACGTGTTGTCGTTAGAAAATACCCAGTCTGTTGTTGATTATTTTCCTCTAACAGCACACCCTGTCGTGTTTTATTCCTTATACAGTATATTCCATATATACTGTACATAACTTTGTAAAATGCCTTGATGAACTTATGACAGGCAACTTCTTAGAATATGAATATGCGGTGCGGGACTGCGTGACAATCAACATAAAGGCTGTATTACATAAGTCCCGCCCCTCCGGTGAAAAGATCTAATAGGCTTGTTGGTTAAGATTTAAGCAGAAAAGACCTGCATATATAGTGTACCTCGCTTAATTATATAGAAATATGCATTGTAGTAGTTTAAGCCACCTGAAAATATGTTTTTTTTTCCATCTTATTTGACCCAGTGACCACCATGACACTATTTACTTTTATTTTTTTCAAATTAATGTTTGGTCAATCTGTTTCTGGTTTAAGGGGCTGTCCCTATTCAAGTTGGTAGAAGCAGTGATAGTATCATGAGCGAAAATACCTCCCTGTGAGTGTTTTCAAGATGGCCACCGAGTGCACAAACTCTACTGTAAGGACTTCGTCTTGGTGGAGGTTGGTACAGAATTTACATTTAAGTAAATCAGTTCATTTGAATGTACGAATGCGTGGCGCTCCTGGACGAACCCTTCACATGGTCAACAGTTTAATGTTTTCTCCTTCTCTTCGGCGAACTACACGTTTTCCAGAACTGAAATGAGTTTCTGTGGGCTGTCGTCGAGCTGCACAGAGTGTGCAAGCGCTCTTCTCTGTTTTGATGATGACGTGAACGAGCAGGACATTTTGACAGCCGCTATCTGGTCACAGGTTGAAATTAACTCTGTGTCACGTGATCATGAACTTATGAGGAAATCACGCTGAGCTCGCGAGGTTTTAAACATCTTTCAGCAGACTGAATGTTTTTACTGCTGTGGTTGCTAAAACTGGCTCCTTACCCACTGTCAAGGTTAGAATAAGCACAAAGCCAAAATAAAACCATTTCCACATCATTTTGCTAAAATATATTTTCTTCAAGTAAAGATTTCGAAGTATACGATTAGAAAGAAAACCCACTTTTAGTGGCAACCTGATTTTTTTGCTTATTTTTGGTCTGTTTTCCAGAATTTAGTGCCTTCCGACAGATTTTTACAGACCATCACACATATTTCCATGTCGATTTTGTTAAAATATTGTATGCAAAATGTCCGGTCCTTGGCTTAGCACTGCGGTGAAACCCTGGAGTTTCGTGACGGTATTGGAGCGGACTTACACCTTGGAGTCAGATTGTGATAAAAATGTCAATGTCACAAAAAAAAAAAAAAACAGACAAAATATTTGTTTTCAATCAAAAGGCATTTCAGCACATTTCAATTCCATGCAGTACTTATTTATGCAATGTCAATATTACAGTTCAATATTACAAATACATTTTTTTTTTTACAAATATTTACAGATTTCATACTGTTTTTACTGTTGTGTGATTTTGTGTTAAACGCATTTTCCCATTATTAGCGTTCATTCTTGTCAATGTTCATATATCACACAAAGATCTCGCCACCAAATACTTAACAACAAGTGCTGATTGTACACAAAATGGTGGTCTCTGACACATGTGTATTACTTAAGTTATAATAGTAAATAGTAAAGACGTTAATATTATTGAACGCTAACATGCTTTAAGATTTTTGAGGCAAATCATTTTTGTTGAAGGGGTCCAGAAAACACAAAAAATCCCCAAATCCAGTACAAATCTAGCACATTACAGCCTACTGCCTGAAGACACTTTGTTTATATCTATATTGAAGTGCAGTCAGATTCTAAAATGCTACTTTTTAATGAATTAAAAAGGCTAGAAAAGATGATTTAGCTTCATGCATCCATGCTACTGATGTCCTCCATCCTATTTTGAGTGTTAGCTCCATCTTCTCTTTTTAAACTTCTCCTTTTACGAACCATCAGCACCCAGACTGGCTTCCTGGGTGTATTGTTAACAGGTCAGGTAAACAATTACGCGTGTTTAAAATTTAAAGGTCACTTTGGCTCCATCAGATTGTCAGTGTTTCCAGACCACTTCAGACTCACCAGCTGAATTGAACAGATTAAGTGATTGCAACTAAATAATAGATTGTCACTAAAAAAAAAAGCAAGTAGATTCTACAAGCGAATTAAAAAGCATTAGCAAACTACACGCTTCACAAAAGCACAAATCGTACTGCACATTACTACAAGACATTGATGAGTTTTAGTCATTAGCCTACAGAGCCACACTGTTCTGAGGGTTAGCTCGGGAAAAAAGCAGATAGCTCGGGGTGGAATGACGCAGCCGATATCCCCTACCTTTCATCACTGACTCTCCTCTCAGTCTTTCCTTGAGGGCTTAAAGAAGAGAAATGATGCAAACGTTTTAGATACAGAGCTCTGGAGTAGCGAGAACTGGCCAGACTGGTGTGCAACAAAAAAAGGTGTAGCTGAATAGGAATCAGACACCGCTTAGCATAAAGAGTGTGTATGGATCACCATACAAAGATGAACTCTCTCAGGTTCCTCTGGAATTTCTTTCTGGAAATTTGAGACAATTGTTGGGTTCATAGGTCTCAATTAACTTAAAAAAAAACAACAACAGCAAAAAAAAAAAACCTCAAGATACCTTTAGGTTGGACTTTTGGCAGAGATTAAAGTGGAGAACCAAGACAAAGCCAACCTCCAGGCAGAAATATGAAAGTAAAGACGGTTTGCTACGAGGTGTCCGGAACCCTGAGCCACTTCCATGAATGCTGCAATATCTCTTAAGATGTGCTGTTATGGAAAAATAATCAGTGACGAGGCAGTGTGATCAAGCAGAGTTACCGTTAAGTTGGTTATTTCTCAACAGCCACACATCCTGAAGTGTGCTATTCCTCTCATATCACAGCAATTTGTCAACAATTACAAGTTTTTTTTATTTATGAAAGAATGACATCCTATTTTTCAATAGTCTGTAGTTATGTTACAGCAGCTATAAACAGTCGTTCGCTCACCAGCCTCTCTTTTTTCTCTAACAAGAAGGAAAAATGCAGCAGGTTACTAAGGAACAGCAAAGAATAAACTCTGAAGACCTTCCCTGACTCTGGAGACTCCTTCCATAAATGTTAAATAAAATAAATATCTCCTTATTGAAACCTTCACCGTATCTACGATTAATATACAAATGATAACGTATTAAAACGAGTGCATTAATATAAACCTGTGATTTACAGCAGCACTGCTGTCAGAGGAAATTAATCAACACCCTCTGACCAATCAGAATCGAGAATCCAGCAGTGCTGTGGTATAATGATGTTTTAATTCCATTCATGAGATTTACACACCAAGTCACTTTGGATGTATTAGGGGTTCTTCAGTTCCAAAGCAACAATAGAGGTATGGTTTTTATTTAATCCTGGTTTTCTATTCGTATTTTGAGAACATGATGTAGCTACAAGATCTGTAGGTTCTCACTGGGAGATTCTGTGTAGTTCTGAACTTACCTGGTTTTCTCGATAACTCCTATCTGGTGGTTGAGTTCGATGAGCTCCGTCAGCTGTTTCTGAAGAGTTTCTTCTTGGCCTGTGATCTGTCTGATGAAGGCATGCTGGAGGAGATCCTGAACATTCGGCCGGAGCTCAAAGTCCTTAATCAGACACCTGAATGAAGCACAAACACACACACAATCACACACACAAAGGTAGGTGAACTCTCAGATCATGACTGTCTATAGATACGCACATACGGTAGATATGTTAATATATACATTTGTTTAAAAATAATGCATGAAGTTAATCCAGATTTAATCCAAAAGTTTGCAGTATTTTAGCAACTGATTGATTTTGACCACATTTACGCCTGGTTGTTTCATTCCCCCTGAGTATGAGGATGGAGGTTGTCCACATAACAATGAAAGCATACATGCATTTCATCCAAAAAAATCATAAAATTAAAAAAAAAAATTTTGGTGAGGCAAAACCATAACTTCTGTTGTGGCAACAATATTTTGAATAACGCAAGAAGTCGGTGGCTGAACGCAATTAACTCATTTTTTTTTTACCTAGAGCTTTAATCACATGAGTTTTCTGTTGTGGTCGCCATATTTGGGACTAAATTTCTGGCTTTGCTGCATGACCTGAACATAACTAGAGGCGATAGATGGCTTATGGCAGAAGAGAATGAAAGGCACTTAGACAAATCCAATAAAATAGACTGTGATCCTTGTGTACGTTCCACTGATTTTGTGTCAACTGAGAGACATTTTGCTTTGTATATTTATTTATCTCATACACATCGAGTTCCTCCAAGCGTTTAAGAGCACAGAAGCTGAGTGGCTCTTCACTTCCAAGCGCATAAAGAATCCCAGAGCGTTTCATCAGGAGGAGAAAAATCGCTTTGTTGTTATAGAGAAGTCAATATCAGCTAACTAACAAACTAACTTTGTAGTTTGTTAATGTTAGCAATACTTCCTGCCTAGATAAATATCCTATAATGTAGCTAGCTAGCTAACATAGCTATGATGAAAATTTCTTAACGATGCACTGGCACAGTAATATTGATTCGCCTCTCAAAATGGCAGCCATTATACAGTGCGACGTCTCATGAAACGCAAGGATATTAATGCATGACTCAGCGATTTCAATTCAGCTAACTATTTAAGTGTAAATGAATGCGGTTAAAATTTAAGCAGGACACAATCCACACAATCCAGAGTCCTGACTTCAACTATATGACATTTGTAGCAAAAACTTCCATTAATGTGCCACCAATTGGATCACTTCACAAACTCTAGCACACCAACGGACTGCTAGTTCCACATTTCACTTACTTGCATATGAAATCGTTAAATTGATCAGACCAGATCTCGGGTTGCTGCAGACTCGGTGGAGGATTTCTGTTCGAGAAGGAAAGGACAGAAAATGAAACGTAAGAGACCATTTCTGAAATTTCTCACATGAGATCAGAGAAAACCTGATTATGTTCTGACTGGTAAGCTGATCTTAAATTCATGGTATGTAAATTCAGTAGTATATTTACGATGGGGAGGAGGTTGGAGAGGACAGGAAATACAAAACATACATTTCCCAATGGGCTGAATTCATAACTGGGATAAAATAAGGTAGAAAAGTCAACTCAAGACAACCTGATGTTCTTTAAATCCTTACTGAAAGCTCCTATGGGATTCCTATTCTTCCCAAATGTTAATGGCAATTCAATCAGAATCTCATGGTAGCCACTGAATGCGGGATTTTAGTTCGTTAATCGTATGCACAGTGGACTGGCTGTACTATATTGGCTCTAGGTGTGAATGAGCGTGTGTATGATGATCTGTGACTCAGGGTGTATTCGACCAGTGTTCCCAGGATCCACTACAAGACCAGGATAACGTGCTCACTGCAGATAAACTATTGAGTAAATAATTTTATGCGGAACATGCAGCGCGAGTCTCACATGGATGTATGATGTAATTCCAGGTTTACATGGTGGTTATGGGAAGTTAATGGAAGTCCGATGGCTTTCTGTGAGTTTTACGGGAATGTTAAGGGAGTTCTGTTTGAATCCTACAAACAATCTGGGATTTAGATGTCTTCCATGGCAGGATAAGAGAGAGTATCATGATTTTTTAAAAATGATTTTCCATGAATACACCACAGTATCTGAATGGGGAAGCCATGAACTCCCATAAAACACCCACGAATTCCACTGGAAATCCAAAGGGAACTTTGCATAAGGGAAATGAGTATGTAAAATTTCTACTGCTACTTTGCACCAAGGATCTGGAATTTTACCATTATACATTTGTCACATTTGCTCCTATCGATCACTGGAATAAATAAATAAATAAATAAATAAATAAATAAATATCAAACCATATATAAATATATATTGTTTCCGTTAGCATTTAACTATCTGCTATGGTTTAAAATGTTACCTTAAAATTACTTTTATATTATTTCAATTTATTCTATTTTACACACATTTTTGTTATTTTTATATTTTAGGTTGTTGCCATTTTATTTCTGTCACTGCTATTATTTCTTCAATATTTATTTTATGTGCCTGTTTTACCATTTTATTTCCTTTTTTTTTACTTCACACTATAAAGCACTTTAATCCCCTGTGCTTAAAATGTATGAAAGGTGCTATCTAAATAAAGGTTCTTCTTCTTCTTCTTCTTTTTCTTCTTCTTCTTCTTATTATTATTATGGGTGCACACTATCCTCTAATACGACCTCTGTTAGTCGGTATGGCATTTGGAGGTGAGTTGGGCTTTGTGCATGGTGAACAGTAATATAAATTCACATCTCTGTTGCTTTACATGTGGCAAAACACACGCAAACACTTACGACCAAGCGCTTACGCTATCAGGAGCCCCCATAACGTCCCTCCTATTGAGATAAGCACGTGCAAACACACTTAACAGCGTCCCGAAAGACCCGACACCACCGCAGAACAACGCAGCTAATTAGATATCATTTACAGTCCTGTGTAAAAAGGCTTTTAGCAGTGGCATCCCAAGCGCTCCAGGCGAGCGGCTACAGCATCAGCACCCTGTCGTACGTCCCGAGAAGACAGCGATTCATTTCACTAATGGTGTGTGTGCTGGGGGGAGGGCAAACATCTCAGCTTATCACACAGCGCAGGCTACAAAAACAGACACCTAGCAGACGCTTTAAAAATGAGTTCTGTCCTACAAATGCTCAGACTATTAAACTGCTTTCTTATCAGCTGGAAAAAATACTGCATGTAGGAAAAAAAAAGGATATCTGCATTTTAAATCCGAATCCTTTTTATCATATTGGTCAGTGACATAAAGGACACTTAGTGTGTGTTCTTAGTGTTTTGTTTTGATATTGTACTTTTTCCTTTTTCAGTCACGACACTGGCAATCAACGTTTAATGATGAATCATGGCCCGTATGGCGATAATGTTCAACAACGTGAAACAGAATGTAAAGGCTTCACCTAAAATAAAACTAAAATTACAATACAAAGTTACGAACCCTTAACCTGCTCAAGAACCTGTGTGAGAAGAGTGTGGAGTAACTCCTTGGAAGCTCTACATAGAGCCATTTAACCGTTTTGTAGGATACGAAAACAGGTTTTCATGAACAACAAAACAAATTCTTGTGTAAAAGCTCCTGTGAAGGGGTTTATACGTTGAGATATCTTCAGGTCTTTCAGATGAGAAAAGACTTTAGAGCGTTTAACTCAACCATTCAAACCTTTCAAGAAACTGAATGAATTTGCATACATTTTTGTACATTTCTAGATTCTGTGTACAGTTAAAATTTTCAGTGTATGATAATGAACAGATTTAGGAAAAAAATAAATAAAAAATAATGGTATGGTGTGAAGTAAGCTTTGTGAACACCACAATGTTGCCAAACAATGAGTATGAAGATGATCAGTTCCCACCCTTTCACAAAAACCTTTCCTTTTGTAACATGAACTAATCCTATTCCCCATGGGGAAACAGAAAATACAAAACACCACTCCCTCAACCTACGTTCACGTCTACAACCGACGCAAACCACCAATACCTCTACACATGTTCCTAAGGGTGATTTGTAGAGAGCTAAAACAAGCTAAATTTTTTAAAGAACAAAGAAAATTACATGAAAAAATCACTTTAGGGAGCTAAGATCCCCAAATTACCAGAGAAACCATTGTCTATAGTAAATGTTAAAGGTGATAGAAAGAGTTTAAAGTAGAACCCAATTAAAATTCCCAAGGAACCACTGAGGAACCATTTTCTTCTTCAAGTATTTAGTAACCATTGAAGGTTCTAGTGAGAGTTTCAAGTAGAACCCATTTAGGAAGCTAAGAACCCTTTTAGAAACTCTACCCCTTGCACTATCCCTTTAAGAAGTTTAAGAACTCTTCTTAGAGTATATAGTAGCTCTTGAAGGTCCTAGAAAGAGTTTAAAGAAGAACCCCTTTGGGAAGGAAAGAACCCTAATTTACCTAAGGAAGGACATTTTTTTTAGAGTATATCGTATAATAAGCACGAAAGGTTTTTCCAGAAATTTTCAAGTCTAACCCCTTTAATAAGATAAGAACCTAAATTACACAAGGAAGCAATGAGTAAATGTTTTTTTTCCTAGCGCATATAATAACCTTTGAAGGTTCTAGAGAGAATTTCAAGTAGAATCCATTTGGGAAGCTAAAAACCATTATTGGATTTATATAATAACCGTTGAAGGTTATAAAGACGGTTTCAGGTAGAACCCATTTCGGAAGCTAATAACTCAAAATTGCCCATAGAACTTTGAGTATACTGTATAGTAAAGATATGACATCAAATTAGTCTTTTTAAAATTGTTCCTTGCTTTTATGTTACATCATATAACCTTTGACAGCTAATGAAAAAAAAACATGACCTTTTTCAGTCTAAATTTTCTATCCCTAGTTTTTCTGGGCTTAAAGGTAAGATCTAGATGGTGGTCTAGAAGCTTTTAAACCCCATATAAATACCCCATCTCATATACTTCCACTCAAGAAAAACCTGGCATGAACAACATGCAGGTGATTTGCATAATCTGGATTGATTTAAGCAGCTGCTTAACCTGACACTGAATATGTGTATCTTTCCCTGTATAAATATTAGCGTAACTTTTGGACTCGAGTCACTGACTCTGAATGCGGCCCTTAGTAAATAAAAGTCCTGGAATGACCATAGAACAGTGTTCATGAATACAGCAGCAGTTCCATCAATAAGAAAGGAATGAAACTACTAATACTGATAGTTATATAGAAGACTGATGAACTGAAGTCCTGGGAGTCCTGGGTTTGGTACTGGACTTAGATTTTTTTAAGACATACATAAACACCCATAGTTGTGAGAGCTGACCCAGTAACAACTCTCTTTTCGGGCTGTTTATTTGTGCCTTTGCCTCAGGCTCATTCATCTCCTCATGCCTGTCTGAATCAGTTTCTGCTCTGGCTGTGTCTCATTCCCATCGAGTGCCAGAAGGCAGAGTGCAGGCATCTCCTGCCCAAATCAGACAGCTCAATCTGGGCTAGTCCGCAGGGCTGGACCTCTTTTCTGCTCTCTTTTCTTTTTGGATGATAACTCTCTCTAACAAGTCGAGAGAGAAGGAGAGAGAGAGAAAACCCTATTACACTCCTGATGATGTTTTACTCCCACTTTACATTACAGCCCTGTTCGGATTGGATTACTGAAGATGGGTAATGGAATAATTCACAGACTCCTGTCCAAACAGGTCATTTCAGTAATTTATTATAGACCAGAACATCGAATAAAATAACCCCAGGTAATATACTTCCTATCTGAACTGACATCCTGTAGGAAAAGAGGCTTCAAGAGGAAGTAAGCACTCTCGCTCCAGTCTCTTGCCAAAACCAAAAAAAGTCAGGTTTTATACACAGAACAATAAAACATAGACCATGTTTTACCTAAGGACGTGTCAGAGAAGCCAGAGGTTTTAGGTAAGTTATAGAGTTCTTAGCACGTGTACAGCCTACAGACATATTATGGTCATGTGACCAACCAACTATCAAGCACAACCTACAGCAAGCACTTTTAATGAACATTAAAACAATCAGTTTGTATTAAAATGAAGTGCGTGTAGTATGGACTTTGGTGTGATTTGTACAGATTCACATATCCTGTATGAAACAATTATAATTACTGCAAACGTCCTCCGATAACTTTACATAACAGACATATGACTGAAAAATCTGTACTTGTATCTGTTTCATGCTCTAAATTATAAAAACTGGGAATCATTGAGAAAAAAAAAAACCCAAACCATATTAATTCTGACTCTGACAGTTCCTCAACCTCAGCTACATCACTTGAGTTCATTAGTCTCGTATGTTCAGGACTGTATTTTTAATCCACAGTTATTATTATTGTTTGCACCTCCCTGCGATATTTTCTAATGAACTTAGCTAGTAATATTTCCCAAAATATAAACAAGCTAGTACCTTCACTTTCATTTTAATACACATGGTCCTTGTTTGTCCTGTGAGCTTCATATCTGACCACTCAGTCTTGCTCACGATGTTTCAAAGGATTCGCAGTCCTGACGTTGCCAAGTTTTTTTTTTTTACTCATGATATATTTCTGTAGTCCAACTGTAACAGTGCACTATCCTCAGCAGGTATGTTAAGGTTACAGTTACATGTATTGTGTATGCCTGCTGTAGATAAACAAGTATTAGAGGCATGTAATATAAAGTGGGGCAGATTTATTTAGCACCGTGATGACGTCAGCATGCTGGTCATTACAGGATCATCTCTGAAGTCACTGTAGGCACTGGGGCCATGTCCTTATTCAGTCACGTCAATTCTGCCTTATAGTAAAGTCAAAGCTCTGTTTCATTATTGACTCCTAAAGCCTCAGAACGGGAAAGCGTGTGAGTGTGTGTGTGTGAGTGTGTGTGTGTGTGTGTGTAATCCAGCAGAGAGAACTGATAACGTGTACAGCAGCAGTCAGTAAGATCTCTACACTGCACTGTGATGACCATGGTCTATGTGCCTTCAAGCAAAATGCAAATGTGTGGCTGTGTAGCAGTTCTTTGTGTATGTGTGATTGAGTGTGTGATTGAATGTATGTGTGTACGTGTGTGTGTGTGTGTGTGTGTGTGTGTGTGTGTGTGTGTGTTTGTCAGGGTAGTTCAGGAAACACCATCAAGATGACACAAGATGATACCAGGGTTATAAGAGTGAAGGTAGAGGACAGTAAACAATCAGCTTTCACCTTCAGCCACATCAACCCCCACCACATGCAACCTAGAACAGCGTTACAGTGCTTCAGATCAATGGCTTAAGTTCAAAAGTTACTCCTATATTCTTTCCGTATATTCAGAGTCAGGTTATGCCTGTACAAACAAGTCAAATTTCTGTGCTCCCTATTTCAGATTATGCAACTTGCCTATGTGCAGGTCATGCAACGTTTTTTTTTTTTTCTTAAATAAAAGCATCTACAAATGGGGTTTTCAATAGTGCCTTTAAACACAAATCCTCCCCTTTATTCCAGGGATAGAAAATGTGGACTGAAGAAGCTGTCAAATATAATATTATGTAACATAAAATAAATAGATCATTTAAAAACTAAAAAATAAGACAAAAGACTAATATAAAGATGGCAAACATTAAAATAAATGTAATCGGAGTCTAGTATTATATATTGTTAATATACTGTTGCATGAACAGCCGAAGTTTTAATTATCACATAAATCACTAGAATATTTGGTTTAATTTAACAACATAAAATAAAATAAAATAGCACTTGATCCAGCACATCCTATCATTTTGCATTTTATTTTTTTCAATATTGTGCTTTGACAGTTAGTCAGGCACAGGAATGAGTGACGCTATAAGATACCAAATCGAGGTCATGAGATTGTAATGTGTGTGTTGGGATACACAATACGTTTCCTTCATAACTTTATTCATAAAAAAATTTCAGTCCTTGATATAAGCAGTGATTGCGATTAAGATGTTGTCTTCTGCAATGTCTTCCAAGCAAAGAATCACTGCATAGCGTCAGATTTTTGCATTTAATATTGGTCTGTATTCCATAGTTTTTGTTTTGAATGTATTTACTGGCAAAATATAAAGTTCAGCCTGACATATTGTGGTTACAGTAAACTGTCAGACAGTGGTGCTGGACTTAATACTGCTCCTCACTCGAGATATCATCATGCAGGAAAAATCAAGCTCAAGGCCGCAATCACAGGTAGCTGAGACACGCCTACATTTGATCCAAATTCCACCCCGTATGTGCACGTAACTTTCATGTACCTTCTGAATAGCGCTTAAATCAGGAGTAAATATTGATGTACACAGTTTCAACTCCTCAGTGTGGACTAGAGCAGGAAAATCATGTGGCAAGTCATGTGTCTGATCTTATAGTTTGTTGTTGAGCTGAGGATTCTGGGAAATGGAGTTTGTGTTTACTAGCCGAGCGGACATGACTGAGAATGTCCTAAAAGCAGCTATGAGTATCACAGCTAAGAGAGATGGACCTCAGGATGCACCTGAATCAGAGAGTCTGCCATTTTCATATAGGAAATGTAATACAAACTCCCTGAGAGCAGCTCAAATGTGGTACAAAGGCAACAATAATAACGTCAAAAAATAATCTCACCATGCAATCTCTATTCAAAATGGCACAAAGCTAATACTGAGAAGGTGGAGAAAAATCAAAGCGGAGCTTCAATGGCTGCCGGAGTTGTTTAGAAGGACGCGTTACGTAAATAAGAGCATGTCACCTTGGGATTTTGAAGAGAGCCCTCATGGGGTGGAGGTCTGCCAAGGGTGGGTCTCCATCTCCCAGCTCGACGGCAGTAATACCAAGAGACCAGACATCACACCGAGCATCATATGTCGAATCCAACTGCTGCTCACATGCTATGACCTGTAATAACCATTTAATATGCTGTTACATTCCAATACATATATACAGGGACGGCTGGTATAAATGGGCTAGCTAGATCACAAGACATCAGTGTAACATTTATTTTTGCATTTATTTTAACAAATTAAGGTGGAATATTTTAGAATATAGTTTAATAATGATAAACAATGACAGAGATATGCTAGCTAGCCTGTGCACAGAGCACGGTCTCTGAGGGCAATATGGAGCAGGAGCTGTAAAAAAAAACAAGCATTTTTTTGTGAATTTTGGGCCAAATTGTAGAGAAATATGGTTTCATTTTGGAGTTTAATGACGCAGGGTTTAGGACGGGCTACTGGAGCAAACTTCACCCAATAGTACAGTACCAAACTGTCTCTTCCTATTTACAATACATTATTTTCATAAAGTGACACGACATTATATCACATTATCTTAAACCATACACTATTTACACACTTAGCATAAATTAGCATGAGACGATCTGTCCTGACATCAAACATTATGACACCAATAATGGTTATGACATTATACAGTAAGAAAGGTGAACTTGTATTACACATCGTACAGTTTTTGGGACCCATGCTGTTTTTGGGAAACATGCTTTATACATATAAAGCTTCAAATCACACTGTTAAATTACAATATGAAATTGACACAATACAGTTTACCTGATGTCATGGCACGTTGTTAAACTGTATATCCTTTCACCCGGGGGAAAAAAAAACTCCTTCTCCGACTGTAAAGGCTTCCGATTTTATCTTCAGTTTCAGATTTAAAATATCTTTACTCTAAATAAAATGTTCTTCACACTCAGGGCTGTGATTTCTCTCCACTCAAGCTCCGAGCATATCTATTTCCCACAATACAACGTGAATGTGGCTCGTGTACGCTTCGTGCGATGTTCCACCACGACCCCACATAAACTCCATGCAAAGTGCGAGGGCACGGCAGCAGCGTTATTTGCAATTCATACCTTTACTGTACATTTCTCGAAGACACTCCCATCAGTCAGAGCGTGTCTAACTTTCACTCGCAGTTTGTGATTTCTTTTTAAATAAATGAAGATAATGGAGGATGAGATATGAAGAAAATATTACCTCAGGGGCCATCCAGAACGGCGTTCCGACAGAGGTGTTCCTCCGGAGACGCGTGTTGGTTAGCTGAGCGGATACACCTGAGAGACGGAGGAAAAACTTCAATCATTAAAGAGCCAATTACAACTTCCTCAATTTCCCAAATTGTGGAAGCACCAGAACAAGCAGACTGTCGGCATTTCAGACTCATTTCCAAACAAACCATCGTGTTTAACTGAATGTGGTTTTTAATGATTGTCTATGTGGTAGCCGTCTGACCACATGCAAAATTCATAGAAACTCAGTGTCACGGTGTTGTCGTCAGAGCTAGCACACTGAGCAGAACTGGGTCGATGTTACATGTTGCGTTAGCAGGTATTTCCCCCATGTGGACATTTGAAAGTCGTCCACGCTGTTATTTGAAATATATTTTGAAATGATGCACCACAGCTGGAACTTAGAACAACGTAACTATATCATTACTTAGTGTAGTTTCAGTATGCCATGAACCTACAGTACAGAATGGTGTGTATAATATCTAGGTTCAAATACTAAATAAGCATAAATGTTATAACATTAGGTATGAAGCAACACATCCAAATTAGTAGTGTGAAGTAAACTCTATAACTCGGTAATAAACTATTTATAACCAAGTACTACATAGTCCAGTAATTAATAATGAGCGATTAACTAATGATCAATTAATGAATAATTATCAGATGGCATTTACAATTCATTTTATATAACATTAAAGTCATATAAGAATATTAATGATAATCATTTAACATTTACAATTCAGTGTATATATGTCGTACTAATATTTAGATAACATTATCATTTTTATTTATTATTAATACTTAATTAAACTTTGTTTTTGCATTTAACTTAAAATGCTATCATAAAATTTCCCATTTAATGACGATGTTTAATTTAAGCACGTTAATTTAACTTACCTTAAAACTTACACTATTAAAAAATAATAATTTAATGAGCGAAAATGGTAACTCACATATAAAGTTGGTAATAAAGTATTTATAAACAAGTAAAATGCAATTTAGCAAAGAAGGGTGAATGATCAGATAATAATGAATAATTATTGCATATTTATATAAAATAACATTCATTAAATATAATATACTGGTATCTAGAGTGCTACAATAAAAGTTTAGCTTTATTAAAACCTAATAAATCTTTATTATACTTTATTAAACTTTATTATATGGCCCTCTAATAAATGTTTAATGGTATTTTATTTTTAATTTATTGGTAAAACACTTCTTTTCTCTGTTCGAGACACTTCTCAACATAAATGACTCTTCAGCTCTTCATGAGCTGGAACAGATCAGGTGTACATGGAGCAGGACAAAAATTAAATATTTTCAAGGACGTGGGATAATCAGGACTGGAATTAGAATCTCTGTCGTCCTTTAAATATTTGTTTTTTGAGTTGCATTTAATAATGTTTACCAGTTTATTTAGTAATTGTATTTTTTGTAATATTATCAAAACCTTAAAGTGTTATAAATAAATAAATAAATGAATGAATGAATGAATGAATGAATAAACAAACAAACAAATAAATAAATAAATAAATAAATAAATGTTTTTTATTATTTAATTTATTATTAAATAAATATTATTATTATTATTATTATTATTATTATTATTATTATTATTATTATTATTATTATTATTTATTTATTTGCTCCAGGTTCATCCAAAGCTTTCTGATGCACTGCCACTGCCTGTTTTTTTCCTGCACTCAGATGACCTCACTCACCATTTATGATGATCTACAGGCAAATTCCCATCAATCAAGAGCAGCAGTGAGAGAACATTTGAATAGAAAGCAAAAGGAAAAGAGGAGGAGATTTGTGTATCTGCTCTCAGACATCAGCCGAGACTGGAGACGTCTATGATGATTACAAGAACACTCTTTTTAGTTCAGCCGATGAAAAAGAAGGACTTTGGTAGGTGTGTGTGCCATGCTCAGGATTTTTGTCTGTTGATTTTTTTTCTTATTTTGTGTATTCTTGTGGTTTTCAGCTCCAGAATGGGATTTGGTGACACTGAAAAGAAAGAGCGTGTGGTTAAGAGAGAAAAACCTGAGACTGTAGCTTGCGGCTTGTGTGCAATCAATGTGTATAATGGCTACCTTCTTTATTTCTGTAAAGCTGCTTTGTGACAATGTCCATTGTTAAAAGCGCTATACAAATAAAACTGAATTGAATTGAATTCTTCCTAACACACTCTCTGGGGTGTGTGTGTGTGTGTGTGTGTGTGTGTGTGTGTGTGTGTGTGTGTGTGTGTGTGTGGAAAATAATCATCGAAAGTTGTGTTAGCCCAACGAATGTCTGAATATTAAACACACATTCGTGTTCTTCTGTCATTCTGAGGACCTTCCACTGACGACATAAAGATTAGATAATTATCGCTATGCTACACCAGACCCTCACTCTAACCTTAACTTCAGTTACCAGAAAGAAAAAAATATTTTGTCTTTCAAACAAACACCGTATGTTGTGATCGGGTGATTATGAGGCCATTCGACAATTTCCTATCACTGGGCATCATTTCAGTAAACGCTTTCAGCCAAATGGAAGTCAAATTTCCTGCCAGGAAACTTACAAAAGTTTCTCTCGTTTTCTTTGTACTGAAGTGTGTATAATGAAAAGCACTTATCGAGAGAGCTGAAACAACAAAATGATGACTATACAGTGAGAGAACACCTTCCTAAGTGCAGCATGTCTTCCAGTAACGCAGCTCAGCCACTGCAGCACATCAGCAACCATAGACACACGCTAACTCTTCCTCCTTTTATAGGGCATCATTATTTTCCTAATTCTTATTTGTCAGATTTGTGTTGGAGCGCTTTCTTTCAAGCCTGAATTTAGCAAAATGTTCATTAAGTTGGTGTAGAACTGAAATAAATAAGTGGCGTAAACCTGACAGCGTAATCTGTATATAAAATCGCACAATTATACAATCTGAAGCCGATCCTTATACGGAAATTTACACAAACGCAGAAGCGAAACCTGTTTTTTTTTTCCCCAAATCGCTGGATTTTCATGAATACATTTGTTTGTGTCCAGTTTGATAAATGAAGCCAATTGTTAGGACATTTGTTCATTTTGTTCCTCACAAAAAAAACACAGTAATGGAAATGAACCAGGTTGTAGACCTCCGCATGGTGCGCACCATGATAAACTGTTTATTTACAGAGAATAGTTGTCAGAATGATGCAAAGTCGAGGGAGGGAAAAAAAATTAATGAGACTTCTGCATGATCTCCTCCTGGAAAAACTGAAATGTGCCACACATCTTCGTAATTGCGTGTTACATACGACACAAACTAAAGACAGCAGGACGTGTCAAAAATGCTTAAAATGTGATATTTACTCTCAAAACATGAGCATATAAATGAAGCCATTCTGTTCATGAGGTATATGAACTATATAAAGTCTCATTAAATCCTAGCAGCAGTGGGGGCGTGAAACTACAGCGAATAATGTAAAATCATGTTAAGGAGAGCATGAGGAAAAAATGAGTAATAAAACCCCATATGGCAAAGAATTGCTCAACAATTTGCTAATTAAAATGGCTGATCCAGACTCCTGCTGTTAATATCTTGCACTGGCCTGCTATAAAGATTAACGCGTTGAACAAGTCGATTGAATTTCCTGAGTCTTTCACTTCCTCTGACTTTCTCACAGTACAACAACTGCAAGGTGTTTTGGTGAATCTGTGATGTAAAACTGCTGTTCTTTCACCATGAAAACTTTGCGACATACCCATGACACCTACAAATCAACGGGTTTGTTTAAAACTCATCTATTTTGGTATGCAAAGGCTCTTACAGTCAATAAGCACAAGGTTTATCATTATGTCATGCATGACGATGAAGAAGGGTCAATCCAACCATACAGCTGAGCAGCAGAGCATTAAGGTCAGGGAGTAATTTGCAAATTATGATGTTTAAGAACACCAAAAGAGCAACTGACCGAGAGGAAAAAGTTCTCGGAAAGTTTGGAAACAACAGAGCTGCAAATGCGACTAATACAAACTCTTTTTTTCTTGATGCAGGAACATTCTGACTCATTATTAAAGTGATACTCTGCTAACATGTGAAGAAGCACAAAAACCCCGGCACACACACACACACACACACACACACACACACACACACACACACAGGGCAAATCACTGACGCAATCACTTTTTGTTTGGGTGTCTAAAGCTTCTAAAACACAGTGTTCCTTTAAAATGGCACACGTATCACATTCGAGATAGCGAGACGGCATGCATGACAAGCTGGAACCTCTCTGTTGTACGTCTCTGTTCACACGGGATAACAATAACCATCACAAGCATCGTGTTTGGGAAAGAGGCGGAGTTCATTTTTGTGAATATAGTATCCACACGTCTGTACAGAGTGTCAGATTAGCATATTAGCTGTGCATCAAAACAGCAAGAGTGCTCAGTGGCAGACAGCACATGACCGCTGCTCTGATAAAGCATGAAAATTGTGTTTTGTAGTGTTTATAGCAAAGAAAAAGGCTATACCACTTTCAGCAAGCAACAGAAAACAGACCCATAAGCCATGGAAATACAAGTCAAAGTTTATCATTTACACCAAGTGTTGTAGACTTGCGTACTGAAAAATAAATTCATCTTGGATTTAGCTAAAAAAAATGTGTCAACTTGTCGGAGGTAATTAGGGGCCGAGCACCGAAGCTGCTAGAACGCTATTGTTTTAGTCTGTGTTCTTCTTGGGTAAATGTGTTTTTCCTATTGCTTTTGGAGTGTTTGGTTTAGCATCATGATTCTTGTTCTCCTTGATTCCTTGGAAGTTTCTACGGTCAGTTGATGTAAAAAGAAAAAGTCATGGCCACCTTTGTATTTTATGAACAATTCTGAATTTCTTGAAAACCCTTTACAACTTTTGTCCAATCCTCACCACTTTTGGCTCAGATCATCTTCAGACCAAGCTGCACAAATTATTATTATTTTTTTTGATATTCAGAACCATTCACCCAGAGCATGCAAACAAATCTGACGGTGAAGGTGTAAAACAGGAAGATGACATTTTGAAAATGCATGTATGAATTCACAAAATCATCTACTCATCAATCTACTCATCAAACTGAATCCAGCGCTATATCATATACGCTTGCAGTCAAAAAAAGCAATGTTGAGCCCTACCATGCAGAGTATACAAAGCCTTTCCTACTAGAATGCTAAAAAAAGCACGTTGAGCTCTGAAACCTGATATTTTAATAGATGTGTGTGTTTGTACTGTTGATTTTCACCTGACTTTTCCCAATCTTTATGTTTTATGAGTTCTTTTGCATCTGTTGTTGTGGTACACAGCTTGATTTTAAAATGATGAAGGTGAACGTTAGGGTTTAGAGGTGTGTTTAGTGCTCATACGTTTTAAGCATTGGCTGATATTCTAGGGAGCCCAAACCATCATTGCAGCCTGTATGGAAATAAGATATTTCCGTAACACAGTCCCCACTGAAAGTATTGGAACAGCAAGGCCAATTCTTTTGTTTTGGCTCTACACTGAAGACATCAGAATTTCAGCTTTCAGTTCCTGATATATACACCTAGATGTCTTAAATAACTTAGAACATGCCACCTTTTGTTTGAACCCACCCATTTTTCATCGAAAATATTGGAACATGTGATGTGACTGACAGTTGTTTCTTGTTGCCCAGGCATGACCTGCTAGATTGATTGCTTAAGCAGTTAATATCTCTGCATGTCTACTCTTGGTTTGAGCCCTGAGTATCACCTGTGAAGACTGCATTTGTTGTTAAAAAGGTAAACCAACATGAAGACCAGAGAGCTGTCTATGGGAGACAAGGAAGACATTTTGAAGCTGAGAAAAGAAGGGAAGATTATAATAGCCACTGCACAAGCATTGGGCATAGCCAATACAGCAAATTGGAATGTCCTGGAAAAGAAAGAAACCACTTCTGTACTAACAACCAGACATTGAACAGGTCAGCCAATTGATGACAATACAGAGATGAGCCACAAAAGTTTGGGAACCAAGATTAACCTCTACCAAAGTGATGGAAAGGCCAAAGTGTGGAGAAAGAAAGGATCTACTCATGATCCAAAGCATACAAGCTCACTGGTCACGCATGGCGGAGGTAGTGTCATGGCTTGGGCTTGCATGGCTGCTTCTGGAACAGGCTCACTAAGCTTTACTGATGATGCCACTCATGATGGTAACAGCAGCATGAATTCATTGGGAGGAACTTCATCATGCAGTAAGACAGTGACACAAAACACACTGCCAACCCAACAAAAGACTTCATCAGAGGAAAAAAGTGGAAGGTTCTAGACTGGCCGAGTCAATTACCAGATCTTAACCCGATTGAGCAGCATTTCACCTCCTGAAGAGGAGACTGAAGAGAGAAACTCCCCAAAACAAACAACAACTGAAAGAGGCCGCATCTGAAAAGCATCACAAAAGAAGAATGTGACAGTTTGATGTCAGTGGGTCAACGACTTGATGCAGTTACTGCGTGCAAGGCATATGCAACCAAAGATTAAGCGTTATTTACTTTAATTTACTTCAAGACTATCTGTTCCAATACTTTTGCTCCCCTACAAATTGGGTGGTCTGCCACCAAAGGTGCCATGTTTTAAGATGTTCAACACATCTAGATGTAAATATCAGGAAATGAAAGCTGAAATTCTGATCTACCGTCTCATATTCAGCTTTTGATCTCAACCCTAAATGTCTTCAGCGTATAGCAAAAACGAAAGAATTGATCTTGGGGATTGTATATGCTGAAAAGAAAAAAGGTTGATATAGTATATGGAATACTGTGATCCTACATTAGCTCACCTTCAGCCGAAGCCGAACAGTAAGAAAATGTAAAAATTGATCAATGAATTTTGAAGAAGAGACGTGCTATATAAATAAAACCTTCTTTCTC
>CM074916.1:28595134-28600134 GCA_037576815.1 Pangasius larnaudii
GCTTCAGTATTCCGTACGCTTCAGTATTCCTTACGCTTCAGTATTCCGTACGCTTCAGTATTCCGTATGCTTCAGTATTCCGTATACTTCAGTATTCCCTATGCTTCAGTATTCCTTACGCATCAGTATTCCGTATGCTTCAGTATTCCCTATGCTTCAGTATTCTGTATGCTTCAGTATTCCCTACGCTTCAGTATTCTGTACGCTTCAGTATTCCTTACGCATCAGTATTCCGTATGCTTCAGTATTCCCTACGCTTCAGTATTCCCTACGCTTCAGTATTCTGTATGCTTCAGTATTCTGTATGCTTCAGTATTCCGTATGCTTCAGTATTCCATATGCTTCAGTATTTTTTTAAGCTTCAGTATTCCTTACACTTCAGTATTCCGTATGCTTCAGTATTTCATACGCTTCAGTTTTCCATACGATTCAGTATTCTGTACGCTTCAGTATTCCGTATGCTTCAATATTCCCTATGCTTCAGTATTCCGTATGCTTCAATATTCCCTATGCTTCAGTATTCCGTATGCTTCAGTATTATTGTACGCTTCAGTATTCCGTAAGCTTCAGTTTTCCATACGCATCTGTATTCTGTGAGCTTCAGCATTCCGTTTGCTTCAGTATTCCGTAAGCTTCAGTATTTCGTACGTTTCAGTTTTCCATACGCATCTGTATTCCGTACGCTTCAGTATTCCGTATGCTTCAATATTCCATATGCTTCCGTTTTCCTTAGGCTTCAGTATTCCATATATTTCAGTACTCCATACAATTCTGTATTCTGTACAATTCAGCATTCTATACACTACGCAATTCCATACACTTCAACATTCCTTAGCCTACAGTATTATAGTATAGTCTATCTATAGTAGCCTATACTTCAGGACTCTGTACAATTCAGTATTCCATAAACTTTGGTATTCCGTACACTTCAGTATCCAGTATAGATGTTTTCCCACAAATAAAACAGTAAAATAATAAATTACACTTCCCACATGACAGACAGGCTTCAGGACGAGAAGACCGAGAGTGCCGTAGCGTTTAATACACTAATGGAATGTGCAGAAAGGGACTTTGTCTAAAAGGGGCGTGTGTGTGTGTGTGTGTGTGTGTGTGTGTGTGTGTGTGTGTGTGTGTGCATGTTTTTATATCTTGGTAGGGACCACATAATGATTATGATATGAAATGAACGTTGAATGTCCTCACAGTGATAGGAACATCAGACACTTTTGACCTTGAGGGGACGTTTGGCTGGTCCCCGTTAAGGAAAATGACTTTTTTTTTTTTTTGCAACAACTGCAGCTTTTAAAAAAACGTAAATGCTTTTACTGAGCATGAATTAGCTGCATTAATCTTTATATCAGTGGAAAGTCCTCACAAGTAATAGAAACTTTATCCGCAGGTTTTTCTTTATCCGCTTTGACCAGAGTTTCTCCTCTGGTTTCTCTCAAGGTTTCTTCACCACTGTCACCTCTGCTGTGTTCAGTAAGGATGCAGATCTACTTCGGGATTTCTGTAAAGCTTCTTCATGATGATGTCTATTGTTAAAATTGCTATAAAAATAAAAACTACATTGAATTTTGATGAGGATGGTGATGGTGGGTATAACTTTGCGCTTGATTTGTGTATAGTTCTGCAAATCTTATACATAAGCAATTAAAGCAAGCTGTAGCTACAACCCAGCTCAATAAAATAAAATCTAACACAATGGAGCGATGGATGGATAGATAGATAGATAGATAGATAGATAGATAGATAGATGTACTTACTTACAGTCATTATAAACTGGTTAGTGTATAGAGCTGACCAGACGTTAGACAAGTTACATTATACGTTATAAGTTATACAAGCTGACCAGAAGTCAAAATAAGTTATCCAGGTTATACAAATAGATGCGTGAATCATAGCAGTGCAACAATGATATGCAGTTAAGTGTGGCAATATGTAACAGTGCAACATAGTCTTTGTTGTGCAAATGCTCAAGTAATTGTACAAAGTACTTTAATCTTTTCTCAAGAATAAAAAGTCTATTTGTTTCTTTTTCTGATTATAAACACTTTTCTCTAAATCTACGCGGCCCGTACTCATGACGTTAGTGTAGATTATGATTGAAAAGTAAATCAATGTCCAGTGTCCAGATATACAAAGCATAAATAACCACGACAAACTTATACGTAAAGAATAACACACTCAAAAATAATCAACGGTGGGGTCATGGGATAGAGCGGCGTTATTGTTAACACCCCGAAGGTCAGTATTTTCCGAAGTCTCGAAGTGTGTTATTCTTCTTATACTATATTCATTTGCCATGTTAACAGTTATTTCATTTATTGTAGAATGGCACTTCTCGGGATACTCCCTCTCCCCTGTCAATCACAGTGACACTAGCCAATCATGTGCATCTGTGAGCTCATGTATGTGGAAGAGGGCAGATAGCACGTTCCTCTAAGTGTGTTCCACCGCCCTGTGATGCAGTAACAGCAACAGTTTGAAAAGATGCGGTTGGCTAGTTTCATGTGTCTCGGAGGAAGCACGTGTTATCCTTCACCCTCCCTGGTGTCATGTTAGCGCTGAACTCAGGGTAGGACTACACTACCCATCAGCCCCTGCACATCA
The DNA here is from genome assembly GCA_037576815.1 of Pangasius larnaudii. Lineage (NCBI taxonomy): Eukaryota > Metazoa > Chordata > Actinopteri > Siluriformes > Pangasiidae > Pangasius > Pangasius larnaudii. Next base: position 28,597,748 of record CM074916.1, read on the forward strand.
CATGACCTCACTGAGCACTCACCTGTGTCCTGTTTCACCTATTTAGTAACACAGCTCCGTTTTTCTGTGTTTCTCCGTCTAGCGTTTGTCGTTTGTCGTCATGTGTACCTATAATCTACGAACAATCTATGAACCTATGCTCTATGCTGTTTGTTTTATTTGTATTTTGTTTAATATGAAATCGCCTGCACTTGCATCTGCCTCCAGTTTCTGACACCTGGGTTGGCGGATGTTGAATGATATGGGAGAAAGGGATAAAACGACACATCTGACTTTTTTTTTTTAAGTTTATAGTTACGTTTAATGTAACTTACATTATAGCAGCAATAAATATTCCTCACTAGCCTCTCTTATTTCTCTCTCTCTTGAAAAAAAAAACACAGCTTGTCATGTTAGCAAGAAACCAAAAAAAACCTAAACGTAAGACTTTCCCGTGTCGGAAAACTTACAGCTTTACCACTGACAGTTACAGAGCGCTAACACTGGAGACTCCTTCCATAAATGTTCAGTAAACCTCTCTAATCTGTTTATTATTAGTTTTCGATTGTCCGATGTGCCGTACATGTCCCTGTGTAGCTATAGAAACAATAAGATATTGGACGGAGTGCACTACTCTCTGAGATGCTGTTATAGAAAACAAATCAACACCTTCTGACCAATCAGGATGAAAACTTCAGGCAGCAGCACTGTGCTATAAAGCATTATAAGCAATGCCTGCTTGTTGCTCTGAAAGCGTCAGAAAGTCCACGTGCAGTGAAAGTGCTGTTGGCTTACAATCCGATGCTTTTGTTTCACTCACAGAAACACACACTTGGGACATGCGGAGTGTGTAAGAGGAGGAAGCCCTTGCTTCAGTCAAGTCACATGAGACGTGTAGTTTATTCGTGACACCCAGTTTTTCTGCTGATGTCACGACGTTACTTCAAGTAACTTGAAGTTGCATTCGAGGATGACTCATCAGTCAGTGTTGCGGAGGCTCTGTGCCTCATCCTGCCGCTCCCTGAAGACGTGACTCCCCCCTTTTTCCACCACGCTAATTACGGCTTTATTCAGATGCGCTTTGGGGCTGATAGTCCTATTAAGGACGGGGCAAATACGTATCTCCTCAACAACAACAAAAAAAAAAAAAAAAAGAGGGGGGGGTAATAGCAGTGCGGTGAATCATGGCAGAGGGGATTACACTCTGAGAGGATTTTTGAATGGGGGTTGAGTAATCGCAGGAGTGTGCGGTGCATCGCAAGCGCAAGCCAGCAAGATGAACAAAGAAAGAGGGGAAAGTATTTACACCTAACGCTTAATGATACAGACGCACGCTTCAGCACTTAAGAAGTGCCCTACTTAACAAAATGTAAAAAAAAAAAAACACAAAACAAAGCAGAACATCCTAATGATAAAAGAAGGTGCTATCTCTTTCTCTCTCTCTCTCTCTCTCTCTTTCTCTATCTCTCTCTCGTGCTCTCTCTTGCCTTGTTTCCTTGTTTCCATACACACAAACTGCTGGGCTTCGAGCTTCGTTTGTTTACGAAATACTAAAAGCAGATGAGCAGTGAGCGTGCTCGGATACCAATTTGTGCTGGTCTGAGCACAATGAGCAGAGACGGAGGCGTAATGGAAGGACCTCCTCCACCTCCGCCGTACTCTCTCTTTCTCTCTCTCCCCGTCTCTCTCTCTCTTTCTCTCTCTCTTTCTCTCCCTCTCCATGTGCATTAACAAAAGGAAGTAAAGTAGCATCAAATTAGTATCGGAGTAGCCTCTGAGTTAATGGCTCTGCCCGCATGCAAAAGCACCACCACCTTCACACACACACACACACACACACACACACACAAAAACACAGCTGCTTTCCCTTAATGCACCAATTTAACTACTCACCAAAGTCAACCAGCTTGATCCCCCCCTGAGTGGTCAGGAGGATGTTGTTCCCTTTGATATCTCGATGGATGGTTTTATTCTCGTGTAAATGATGCAGGCCCTGAACAAAACACACAACACACAACACACACACATTTCTTCGGCGAAATCTAAAAGCCTACCGACATCCATACAGCATCTAATGATTCACAAATAACACAATATAATCAAGAGGGTCTTTTTTTTTTTTCTGTTGAAAGCATCGTTCAGGAATCACAGACGTCTTTATGGACTTTCTGCCACGTAGCAGCATGCGCCGGCATCCGTGACGCTCTACAATCGACATTTCTCATGCTATTCATTCGTTAACGGAAAACTATATACATGAACACTTACATTACTGACAGTCTGGGGTGCTGTGACAACGTCTCAGTCAAACGTGGAAGCAATTACTCACAATTCCACGTGATTAAAATGTACAATTCGTATAAAACATAGCAGGGATTAGTGACGGGGTTAAAGTTTATCTTTTCTTA